>JAJPUD010001175.1:265682-312269 GCA_023553655.1 Myrmecobius fasciatus | reverse complement strand
TTTTTTTTTTTTTTTTTTTTTTTTGTTGAGGCAGTTGGGGTTAAGTGACTTGCCCAGGGTCACACAGCTTGGAAGTGTTAAGTGTCTGAGGCCAGATTTGAAATCAGGTCTTCCTGACTTCAGGGCTAGTGCTCTATCCACTGCACCATCTAGTTGCCCCAATTCCTTTTAATTATATTTTTATTCTTTAATTTTAATTGACCTAAGTTTGGTATGTCTATTTTCACATTACTTTTTAACTATTTCCAATCAATGTTTTTTCACTATGGTATTCCTTGGCATTTGGTAAGCTCTTAAGAGCCACTGTTCATTGTTTAAATTCACATGGCTAGCAATTGGTAGAGTAGGATTCTCACATGCAAATTTCACTCAAGTTCACTCTTCTTTCTTCCAGATCACTAACATTTGTATTACCTACCTTGTATGATTATGGTGAATAAAGCATTTTGAAACATACATGTGTTTGTGTGTATATTGCTTACATGGAGGATTAAATGAGCTGACACATGTAAAACACTTTGCAAACCAGAAAGTTTTAGATAAATACTTATATATGTATATTGCAAATATGGAGGATTAAATGAGTTGAATATGTAAAACACTTTGCAAACTACAAAGTTTTAGATACTTATATATGTATATATATATATATATATATTGCAAATATGGAGGATTAAATGAGCTGACATGTAAAACACTTTGCAAACCTGAAAGCTTCATACACACACACACACACACACACATACACACACATATTTCAGAATGCTTTATCACAATCCTTTGATTAGTAGGTAACACAAATTATGAATTTAAAGATGAAGAAACTGAAACTCAGAAAGGTTAAGTATATTTGCTCAATGCCACAGGGCTAGTACCTGGTAGAGCATGGTTCCCAAATCCGGATCTTCTCACTTAGGTGCTTTCTCTTTTCCTCCATGCTTTTTTTAAAAGCTGATCTTTTTCAATGGTATCCTAAGGCTTTTGAAGAATCAATGTTCATTCCTAAGTCCCAAATTTATTATCAAAAAGAGTCTCAAGTACTGAGAAGTACAGAGTCTGATAATTATGAAGCTGATTTTGCCCTGAATTAAGGGGGAAAAAACCAAATAGTTTTTCTTAGTATATTCTCAGATAGTTTTTGCTATTTACATAAACATACTATTACTTCGTTTACTCTCATACTGTATTTAAAATTACTGATGCAATGAAATGATTCAGGTCAATTCCAATTGACTTATGATGGAGAAAGCCATCTGCATCCAGAAAGAGGACCGTGGGGACTAAATGGGAATCACAACATAGAATTTTCACTTTTTTTGTTGCTTCCTTTTTTTTTCTTTCTGAATTTTTTCCTTATTGATCTGATTTTTTTTTTGTGCTGCATGATAATTGTGGAAATATGTTTGGAAGAATTGCATGTCTAACTTATTATTGGATATTGTTAGGGGAAGAGAGGTGAGAGGAAGGGAGAAAAATTTGGAACACAAGGTTTTGTAAGGGTGAATGTTGAAAACTATCTTTGAATGTTATTTTGAAAATAAAAAGATATTATTAAAAATTTAGAAAATTCTTTTGGAAAAAAAGTTACTGTTGCTTAGCAGTGAAGTATGTTTCTATCTTACCTCCAGGATATAATTTTATTTATTTTCAATAGTCTCCAAATCTTTCTTTCAATAGTATAAACTCCTAAGCTGTTTTAGAAAGAATGCCAGATCATTTTCATTCTTTGCTGTATTCTTAGGGTACTCCACTTTTGAGAATGAGAAAAAGAGACAGACTGCCATAAACACACAGACACACAGACACACACACACAGAAACTGAAAAGCTCTTACATTTAAACGCATTAAATTCCTAACTCACCTTTTATAGCTCTGGTCCATTTGCATAATATTCATTGTATAATGAAAAATATTTATTTCTAGATGCAGCTACATTTTACGTTGGAAGTAGTTCTATTCCACCTTGCAATACTATTTTGCTATGATAGAAGGAAAGGTGTACTTTCTTTTAGTTTTGATAAGGAAAATTTTATATAATAAAATTTAACTTTTCACTATTTCTGAGGAAGGTTGAGTACAAATGAAAGAGAACATTTTCTTTGGAAATTAGAGTACAAATTAAACTATTATTCTCATTTTTTAGTGTAGAAACAAACTATTAGAAACTATTCTGGGGGCAATGTGGGGGACAAGAGGAATTATCGTGAGAAATTATGCCTAAGGTGTGCAAAAGATCTCATTTGCAAATCTAAATGAAGTCACTTAGAGATGAGTGGAAATAGTGAGAGGCATATTTGGCCTACTTTTTAAAAAACGCCCAATTATAGTGAGTGATATGACCCAGATACTACTTGTTTCTGCTTCTTTTTTTAGCAGAGCTTTATCTACTGTTGAGTTCAAACTTACTCAGATTTTCTGGCAAAAGAAATCACAGAAATGAAGATATCCTGGATACTTTGTTTCCTTGGCAAATCTGAAGATTAGATGCAGTAGGATATGTTTTTCACATATATGACAGATCATGCCAATTTAATATTTAGAGTTTTAATTTCATCTACCCCAATACATCTTTCATATTATATTTTCTTAGGCATAGAGCAATGTTATACTTTAGTTCAAAACTCTTCAATGACTTTAGTTTTCTAACTAAAGTTCAAATTCCTTTGGATAGCTTTGAAGGCTTTCTATAGTATGAAATTATATTACTTTTTCAATCTTAGTTAACTTTGGTATACTTATGCTATCTATACACAAATTAGTATATTATGTTCACTAAATAAGCATGCCCCTTGGGGCAGCTAGGTGGTGCAGTGGATAGAGCACCAGCCCTGAAGTCAGGAGGACCTGAGTTCAAATCTGATCTCAGACACTTAACATTCTCTAGCTGTGTGACCCTGGGTAAAGTCACTTAACTTCAATTGCCAAAGCAAAAAAAAAAAAAAAAAAAAAAAAAAAGCATGCCCCTTATCTTTGTGCTTTGCTTATGCTTATAGTTCCTTTATTTATGTGTTCTTCCCCCCCTTTGCTTTTTGAATTCCTATTCATCTTTTAAAATCCAATTTAAAATCTATTCCATGAAACCTTCCATAGTCATCCATCTATATCTTTTTTCCTCTTCACAAGCTATTTTGTTTTGCAACTCTCAGACTTAGCATATATACTGTTTTATTATTATCTCTGTGTCATGTCACAAAGTCCTACTATATTTTTTTAATGTGGGGTAGAGAGACCTTTGTGCTCTTAAGTCTATGCCATTAGACCACAAGCTCTAATAGGTTTTATTAAGCTAGAAAAAATTGGAATAGAGGCATGCAGAGGCCTGCATATCTATTGTTCAAGCTCAGCTGAATTGCATAGTGAGGTTAGCCATAGGGCTAATGGAATTTTTTAGCTTTAATAACTCTCAAAGACCATCAAGTCTTAAAGGGTTTGTGATATATATGAAAATAATCATAGATCTTTGAAAAACTGAATTCCCCCCCTCCATCCCAACTCTCTGCTGAACTACTTGTTTCTGTTAAGGGCACAGCCATTCTTCCAGTGATTTAATTTTTTTATAATTTGAGTTACTTTGTATTTGTTTTGTATGCGCTTTGCATATAAGTACAAATGTGCATGCTGTTGGCTCTATCAGAATATAAGCTCCTAGAGGATAAGGGATGATTTTCAGTTTTGTATTTGTATTCCTATTAACTAGCCTATTGCCTAGCACATAGTTAATAAATGCTTCTTGATTGACCCTTAACCTTACAAGTAAGGAGTTAAGGGTCAATCAACAAATTTTGCTAAAAGTAAGGAAGGCAGTCCCTGAAGCTAGAGAGCTTACATTTTAATGGGGAGTGACAACCTATAAATAGGAAGTGGTGGTGGTAGTGATATGGAGTTCAGTTGATTAATGTAGAGATATTCAGGAAGTTATGAAAAGTGCAGATTCTACTAGAGAAAGGTTAAAGAATCATTTATGGGGAAGAGGATAACCTGAAGCAGAGTCTAAGATTGAGGGATGGAGATGATAGGTTAAATAGAGGCAGCATCTACTTGGGGTTGTACACATAGTAGGTGCTTATTGAAATATGGAATGGATAATTTTGATCCTTCTAAGTGAGTTACTCCTAATTATAGCGTTGAAAATGAAAGTTGGGGGGCATAACTGTGGTTCTAATAAGAAAAGTAGATCTCAAAACCAAAAACTGAGGCACAATTTTCAAGTTATCAGTGTAATGCTGAAGAAACTGAGACAAGACAGAGATTAGAGTTTTTAATATTTTAATAGTGGAAAATTTGAACTAGCTATGGAATAGTACATGTCCCCCAGCAAGTACTCAGCTGGATGGGACTCTTGTCTAAAAGCACCTAGTAAGGAGCAAGTAATTCCAGAGACTTTTATTAAGGCTCCAGCTATCTAGGAAACAAAGGCAAGGGGGTGGGGTGGGACAGAGCACTGAGTGAGTGGAAATTCCAGGAAAGGACCATAAATTCTAATAATTTGGGAGTGAAGAAAGTGGTCAAGCAGGAGACTGGATGTCTGGGCCAGGAAAGATAGAGGGTGCCCTCTAGGTATTTGAGATAAACCATCTGAAATTGGAATACCAGGAGCCAGAGGTATGCAGCCCTAATTATCTCAGGCCCAATGACCAGGAAGGGGGGGAGTTGCCATCAGGGAAACTGAGGCAAAACAATTTAGGTAAACTGAGGTATTACATCAGGTATAGGAAAAAAAAATTGGAATGTATTTATATTAAAAGCTGAGACCACATATTGTAGTCTTATCATCTCCGTGCAGAAAAGTTATGCATCTTGGAAAGCTCTCAGAAATTTTGTGCTATGTAGAAAATCAGAGTAGCACAAAACAACTGCAGATTTCCTTTGGTTCCAGTCTTAAAATGAATTGGTTCCCTGGGGGGAAATTTCACAAGCTCAGGATTATTTAAACATTGCAAAGGAGCAGACCACATTCTCTCAATAGAAATAAAACAAAACAAAGCAGATTCCCCCCCTACATCCACCCTTCCATCTATACATCCATTCATCCATTCCCGCAGCCCAGAAGTAAAATTTGGTGTTTAAGGTTTGTCGTTTTTGTGTATCAAGTGCTAGATGGTGGATGAAATTGTACTTCCACGGCCAATCCCGGTCCGGAACCGATGGAGTGGCTGCACAACCATCACCACTGAGGTCAGACACGTGTCGACTCCTCTTTCTCCTCTTCTAGAACCTCCTCCCTCTTACAGCTCCCCCTTCCTACCATGCCTCCGCCCTTCCCCGTTTCCCTCTCCTCCAACCCCCCCCCCATTCCTATAGACCAGACCCTTCAATGCTCGCGAGAGCCCCGTTTGCCACGTTCCAAAGAGCTGGTGAAAAACTGGAGAACCGAACTGCTCTTGGGCGGTTGCGTGGCAGCTCCATAGCTAGAATTCTGGAGAGGCGGAGAAGAAAGTCGGGACGACCTTCTTGGAGAATTCCTTTTTGATTGGTTGGTAAGTGCCATCACTCAGCACCCTCTAGGTGGGCGGGACAAGATGTAGGGGCGGAGCCTGTGCGGGGGCGGGACTGCTGGGTTCCTGCAAGCCGGCGCGCGCACACCCTAGGACGGAGCCTGAATTTCTCCACGCGAGCTGGTGGGTACGCGCGCACTCAGGACGCGGGGAGGGAAGAAAATCGTGTGCTCTCGGGTAGGGCCAGGTATACCGCCAAGCACAGCCACTGCAGCCCCTTCCCATCCTCTGCCACCTGTGTGCTCCCTGCACATTACCTGGCCCTCGCCCGGGTGCTCCTATAGTTCTACCTCCAGCAGCCCCGGGCAGCGCGCGCCATGGCCCCAAGGAAGAACGCGAAAGGCGGCGGTGGCCATAGCAGCAGCAGCCCCGGCGGCAGCAGCGGCAGCAGCAGCAGTGCGGGCGGTAGCCACAGCAGCAGCAGCAACAGCAGCCCAGGATCCCGCAGAGGTCAGTGCTTCCCCCGCGGGAGGGGGTGGGGAGAGCTGCAGGAGGCTATTGGGATGGAGCTAGTCACTGGTCCTCTCGGCCCCGCCCCTATCGTCTAGTACTGAAGGAGGAGGAGCAGGAGCGAGAAGAGGAGGAGAAGGAGGAAGCGGTTCCCACCCCCAGACCCCTAGGTGCGGGCTGCGGCCTCTGTAGGCCTAGGGCGCAGCAGTACCCCTTGGACTCTCCTCCTCTTCCTCCTCCTACTTGCCCTCCCCCCATTTCTCTCCTCCCCTCATTTTATTTCAGTTTCTCCTTAGCGAGTACTGGATGGCTCGCAGGAGACTAAGTGAGCTGGAAGGGGGAGGGAGCAACTCTTCTGGGCGAACTGCAACTGGGGCGGGGGACCCGAGCTATGGAGGGCTGCGGGCGGGTGCCCTCACCTGAGCTTACTGGTAGGGTCCGCAGGCGCGGTGCATTGTTCGCAGAGTTCCTGGTCTAGTTTGTAATTAGTTTGTATATTTTCTCTACCTCTCTTCCCCTCCCCCCCCGTTAGATTATGAGCTTCTTGAAGGCAGAGACTATGCTTTGACTTTTTTTGTAACCTCGAGCTTAATACTTGTTGATTTGTCTGGACCTGGAAGTAGCCATCTGAAAGCCCTCATTTTTCGGATGATAAACCTAGGAATGGATTGGGTTGGACTGGTAACCAACTTCTGATTTCATTGCAGCCGGTGGTGTTATCCCAACTGATAGAATCTGGGGATTCAGCTCTTTCTTGCCTCAGTATCTTTCTTGCAGGTGAAGGACTAGGACTAGTACTAGATTAAGCCCTTGTCCATCTCTTGCCTCTTTTACAGAGATAGGTTGAGAATTTAAGAAACTTTGAGGGGTGAGAGTGGCGGCTAGCGATTGAATGAATTAGGAGCTTTTTTGCCTTTTTAAGTTGAAAACGTAATGAATTTACCTTTTGGTATTCACAGTTTTAGTGATAATTGAAAAATGAGCTGAAATCAGACTAGTTTAGTAAAATTATACCTTAAACACCAGTTTTGATGAAAAGCTGTCCTTAGAATAACACGGAATAACATTGAAATTGCTAATGGTATATACATTTTTGTAAAAAAAAAAAAAAAAGCTTATTTTAACTTAGCTCTCCTAGAGTATGCATTGTTTGCATTTTAAATATTGCTGAGATGTATTTGATTTTTCTTGTTTAGGATTATGAAATGATTGGCATAAAATGACAAAGTAAGGGTCAACTTTTCACTTTGTCCTCCTTCCTATTCTTTTCCTTCCTTCTTGCTGGCTTCCTTCCCTTCCCCCAGCTCCTTTTGGTGCACTTCTTAAGTGAAAAGAACAGATGTTTTTAATCTGTTTCTTCTATTTCAGTGGTTCTCATATTTTTATAATTCCTTTGAATCTTAGGAAGAAAATTGAATGAAAGGACTGAACTAAATGCCTATTAGCCTATGGCATTCCTTGGTATTTTATAAGCTGTTAAGAGCCACTGTTCATTGTTTTAGTTCACGAGGCTAGCAATTGGTAGAGTAGGATTCAGCAAATTAAAATGAACAGTTAACTTTTCTTGGCTACTTTGTTTTGGGGAAAAGAGTGGTTTTACATATATATATATATATATATATATATATATATATATATGATGTAACAGTTGCTTTTATTGTTAAATGTAAATAAGGTAACATGATGTGAATCCTTGAAGAATTTTACATTCTAAAATTTAATATTCATTTTAGAAAATATGGTTATTGGAATTACTTTGTTTTAAGACAGGGATAGAATTCTGGACTTGGGAGTTAGGAATACCTGTATTTGAATCCTGCCTCTTAAATTTACTAGCTATTGTGACTATGGGCAAGTAAGTCATTTTTCTAATTCAGTTTCTTCATTTGTTAAATGTAGATAAAATCTATCTTACATACCTAACAGTATTGAGACTCGAATGACAATTATCATACTAGACAAAACAGTGTTATTTTTTGCATCTTAAAAAAATTTGTAAGTTACTATCCAGTTAATTAGGTGCCTATTTTTGGAATGAAATCAGTTGCTACATTAAACACCAGTGGATAAATATGAGGATTTTTTTTTACCTCATACTTAGCCATTGTTAATATTCAGAACAATGAATATCTAATTTAGCAATAAACTTCAATAGTGAAGAAAATGTTTCTACACACAATGTTTAGTGAATTTTGCAGATTTGATGAAGCTAATTTTAGTAGGATTTCAAGGGATAGTAAAGCCTTAAATGAATGTATTTTTTAAGTTTTTCTGGTACTTTGGAATGTAATCTAGTGTTCATTAGTATTTTTTTAACACACACTGTTGAAGGCATTTCATATAATGGATGAGAAAATATCAGTATCATGGGGATATTTTAAAAGGAAATATAATCATGGGATTTAGGTGGCACAGTGGATAGAATGCTGGAGCTGGAGTTAATAAGACTTATCTTGGGCTCAAATTTGGCCTCACATTTATTTACTAGCTGTGTGATACTATGTGTCACTTAATTTTGCCTCTGTTTCTTCATTTGTAATATAGCTATTAAATATCTGAGGTCTGATTTGAACTCAGATCTTTTTTGACTCCAGGACCTGCATTCTATCCACTGTGCCACCAACTGCTTCTTATGGCTTGAGGCTGATTGATTTTGGGGATTTGATCTGAAATTGTCAGTTTGTCTTTTGGCTTGTTTATCCCTACTTTCAGTTAATCCAGGAAAATCTCCAAAATAAAGCTTAGGTATAACTTGTGTTTTTTCCTTAAACAGGGTCTTTAACTACTACATAGGCACTCAGCAAATTGAGTATTGAGAAAAACAGCTTTTAGTCCTAGTTCACCTCCACCCTGAAGACGTGTAAGAACACACATACAACTCTTTGTTGTACCCATCTGTTTCTTTCAAAAGGGAATTGATCTTGAAGTTGCTTTAAAGGCAAATCCTAAGTAATATTGGTTTGTCTCTTTCGATTGCTTTCCTCCTATACAGTCTTTTTAAGACTGTTGTCACCCAATGATTTAGACTCCTCACAGAGGATAAACTTCTTTTGAGCATTATTGAGCAAAAAAATCCCTTTCTATCAGAATTACCTTGTCAAAGTAACTCAATGGTTTTGCTCTCCATATAGGACATTGTATAGAAATTATATAGATGCATTGTGAAATCCTCAGGGAGTTATGCTTCAGCGATGCTGCCCATGATCTACTGGTTCAGGCCTTGTAAAAGGATTTGTCTCTTAAACCTCATATTTTGCTTTATCTGCTAGGGCTAGCTGTGCTCCTAAATTAGTTGCTGGGAGAAAGGTAAAGGGATAGACCTAAATAATGAGAATGGGAAAAGCCTGAGTTTGTCTTATACTGTAGGTAGTCAATCCTCAGCCATTTGGCAGGAAGCCGCCTTAGACAACGTAATCCTCATTTCATATTGTATATGTGTGCGCACACTGATTGTAAGTTCTTTCCAATTGTCTCTGATCAAATGTTCTTACCTAATAGCAGTTATTAAACTGCTAAGATTTTTTAAAAGTTCAATTTTATTTTCAGTTCCAAATTCTCTCCCTACCTGCCTTGAGTAGACAAGAAAAATCACAGCCCATTACAAATATATGTAGTCATGCAAAACAAATTTTACTGGCAGAACTTCTTAAAATAATTGGTGATTCTTTTGAATATTCCATGGTACATTTCACAACTGAAGATAAGCTATGTTTTTGAATGCCTACTGTATGTTAAGCTATGTCAGGCCACTGGGAAAATGAATACAAAATAAACCAGATGTTTCTTAATCCTCAGAGATCTCAGTTATTAATATGTAAGCAAATTAGTCATTAGATATTTAGAGTTATCTGTGAATGAGTTTTATTTATATTTAATGTTGATTTTTTTTAAGGACATCTGCATAGATATAGAAAGAAAAGTAGTTTCATATAGTGGAAAGATCATTGGACATAAGGAAAATTGGGTTCTAGACTTAATTCTACCACTACCTAGATGGGTAAGTCACATAAATGCTCCAGGACTCAGTTTATTTATTAATGATAATTAATTGCCTTTTTTTGTACCCACTTCACATGACTGAATGATAAACTTCTAAGTATCTCCTGTGACACATGACAGTGATGTAAATTTGATACAACCTCTGCCCTTAAAAAGCTTATCTTCTAGTGTAGGAATATAATACATAGCAGGGTGTTAAATGCTTTACAGCTGTTGTTTCATTTGATTCTCACATTACCCTGAGAGTTAGTCACTGTTATTATATCTCTTTTATAGGTGAGGAAACTTAGGTAGACAGAGCTTAAGGATCACACAGCTAGTAATTCCAAGCTGGAATTTGAACTCAGCTCTTTCTGATACCAGGCCCATCAAAGTTCTAATACTAATACTTAATAGCAAGGCAATGTGAAGGGTTTGGCTTCCTGGTAGATAGATGGATGAGATTTAAAGCATGTCTAGGGTAGCTAAATAGAGTTAGCTATCAAACTCCAGTTGGCACTGGACAGAGTTCTTGAAAACGGATTGAATTAACTTGGGTTGAGAATGGGGGGGGGAAGGAGATTCTGATCTGGAAGTTTACTACCTAGGGGTACTGTCCAGGTGAAGTGAAGATTACTATAGTAGGTCAAAAGGTAAGATGTCTAGCTAGGTTCTGGTTTCCTGGAGGATGTCTGAATGGAAGGTGGAGATCAAATGATTCCAAAATCATAAAGCATAGTTTGTATGTACCTTATAAAATATTTTTTGTTATCTGTTTGAAATAAGACTATTGATCATAGATGAGATTGTTTAGGACTTTTACTTTTTTGAAGGTTTTTTTTTTCCTGCATATCATTTACTACATATATCATTTACTCAGTACTTTAGAAACCCAAATTGTTGCTTCTGATGCTCGTGTTTTTGGTGTTGATTTTTTAGAATTCTAGACTAAAGACTAATAAATAATTACTTTCTAAAATTAGACACTCAAGTAATACACTCCCTAGGAGTGTTTATTTGGAAGCCTAAATCAACTGGTGGGACAGTGAGGTGTAGCAGTGGATAGGGTACTGGGCCTAGAGTCTGAAGACTCATTTTTCAGTTCAGATACTTAATAGCTGTGTGACTCCAGTCACCTTGTTTGCGTTATTTCCTCATCTCTTTAAAAAAAAAATAAAAAATAAAAAATAAAAAGCTGGAGAAGGAAATGGCAAACCACTCTAGTATTTCTGCCAAAAAAACCCTCAAAAAGGGTCATGAAAATGGACATGACCAAAATGACTAGACAACAAAAAACAGCAAGTAGAGACAATATGGTGAAGTAGAGGATCCATTTTTATTTGGTTTCAGATACCAGCTCTGTCACTACCTTATCTATGTGATCTTAGCCACATTTCTTAACTTTTCTCGACCTCAGTTTCGTCATTTGTAAAAGGAGGAAGTTGAACTTTACATATCTTTGAAGCTATAAATCTATGATCTATAATTTAATTAAACAAATAAAATTCATAGTCTCATCATTAACTATGTTTCTTTCCTATTGAGGAAACTCTTTAGTTCTGCCCTCATCTAATTTAATTTTATACTTATAGATGATTATCTATTTTTTCAAAATAAGTGGATCAAATGGACTCATACAATTTTTCTCACCAAAAAGAAATATATTTAGCACAAATGGGAAATAAACCCAACCAACTCTGCTGGTGTTTAATAGCATGAGAAATGTGGAATAATCCTAATCCTCAATACAAAAAATAGAGAATTGCAGATTTAGAGCTAGATGAGAAATTTGAGGCTACTCTTTATATACAGATAAAGAAAGTGAAGGAGAGGTTAAATTATTGTCCAGCATCGTCCAGCATCACACAGCTAGCAAATGTCTGCAGCAGGATTCACACTCATGACATTTTTTTAAAAAAATTTTATTTGTATAACATGTGTGGGTAATTCTTCAACATTAACCCTTACATAGCTTTCTGTTACAAATTTTTCCCCTCAACTCCCCACCCCTCCCCTAGATGGCAGGATATCCACTACATGTTAGTTATGTTAAAATATTGGCAAATTGAATATATGCATACATATTTCCAAACTTATCATTGTTGTGCAAGAAAAATTTTATCTATACAAAAGACATATCAGATAAAGGAAACACAATGTAAGCAAACATCTATCAAGGAGTATGAGAATGTTATGTTGTGGTCCACATTTCACATCCCTCTCTCTGGGTGTATATGGTTTTCTTCACTGAACAATTGGAACTGGTTTGAAACATTTCATTGTTGAAGAGAGCCATGCCCATCAGGATTGATCATCACATAGTCTTCTTGTTGCCGTGTATAATGATCTCCTGGTTCTGCTCATTTCACTCAGCATAAGTTCATGCAAGTCTCTCCAGGCCTCTCTGATATCGTCTTGCTGGTCATTTCTTATAGAACAATAATATTCCATAATATTCATATACCATAATTTATTCAGCCATCCACCAATTGGAGGGCATCTATTCAGTTTCCAGTTTCTAGCCACTACAAAAAGGGCTGCCACAAACATTCTTGTACATGTGGGGCCCTTTCCTTCCTTTATGATTTCTTTGGGATATAAGCCCAATAGAAACACTGCTGGGTCAAAGGGTATGCACAGTTTGATAACTTTTTGAGCATAGCTCCAAATTGCTCTCCAGAAACTCATAACTTTTTGATGCCAAACCTTGGATTATATCCACTATTCCAATGAATTGCTTAATAGATAGGCTAAGCATCCTTTGTTGATATGGGGAAGCAGATATAAGATTTTGTTGTCTTTTCCTGTGTGGTTTCAACTTTTGAAAGTTTTGGTTGTTAGAAAATGAGTGTAATTTTCTAATAGATTATCATTATTATTTTTAATCAAGTTACCTAGTAAAACAATTTACATAGTGAGTAACAAAGATAAACTAGCTTTTTTTTTAAGTTAATATCAGAAGGTGCCTCAGAGCTACCTAGTATTTTTATATCATAAAAGAATCTTTTTATTTCAATCTCAATCCAGTTTTGTAAGTCTGGATTTCATGCTATTTACTAATATGCACAGTAGTTTCTCTGATGTCTGAAACTTTGGGACATTATATTGTTTTATAGCAGCTTACGTTTTAGTCTTTTCAGGCTTTTGCAATATAGTAGGTTGAGATGCCAAGGGAGAAGGTACCAATGACTGCATGTGATATAGTGGGGAACAAAATAATACTCAGATTTAGGCTTTTTTTTTTTTTTGGTGGTGGGGAGAGAAAATATAAAGAGATGGAATTATTAGATAAAAATAATTTTTTTAAGTTCCTAAAGGATAGGATTACTCATTTTTATGCCTCCCTCTCCAAATGTTTAGCTGAATATTGTGTACAAGGGAGCTATTCATTTATTATGAATCAATAAGACAAAGAGCTGTGGAAACGTAGCCTGATTTCCTTTGTAATTGAGTCCTAATGACTGAGAAAAAAGCTTTACTTTTTTCCATGAGGTGTGCTTACTCCTGCTTATGAATAAGTAGTTCTGATAAACTATAAGGGTCCCAGGATTCATTTGGAAATCCATTTAATGAATAGAACTTCACAGACTAGGAGATAGATGTTATAGTTGTAATGTAAGCTTTAATCAAATCTATGATGCCTTTCTGGTGGAAGTGATGAAGAGATACTTTGCTGATGTACTGTCTCCTTAAATGATTGGCTCCAAATTTGGTTTGGTCTCGACTTGGAGAGAGATCTCTAGAGGGGCTATCCTGGGAGATTTGTGCCTTGGACTTTTGTTATTACCATTTTTGTCAGTTGGTTATGAACTTAGGTGACATGCTTTTCAAGTTTTGTAGATGATGCAAAGGTGGGAAACTATTGTCTTTTGTTACTGTTAACAGCCAGACCTTGAAAAAGCTATCTGCATTTATTGTCTAAATTTCTGCTCCTCACTTCTTAACACTTTGCAGTTTTTCTGATCTCGTCACTCATTTGAAACTATTCTAACCAAAGTTAACAAATACTCTCCCTTCCCCCCCCCCCCAATGCTCAATTAATTGTGATATCCAGTCCTCTTGCTTTTTTGGCCTCTGTAGCATTTGGTACTATTAAGCACTCTGAAAAGTAAACTAATAGCTGTTTACTAAAAATGCCTTGAATGTGATCCTTTTGTATCTCCACATTTTATAATCTTGTATAAAATCAAGGGTTATCAAGTCAGTTGCCAGTGAAGCTTTCTCACATCCCCTCCTTGATTTTCTTTATATTTATTTACATTTATTTGTATTCTTTTGATTTTTTTCTGCTTCATTTGCATCTCTGTATCCCACTGCTTTGCACATAATGGAGATTGATAAATATTTGTGGAATTAATTGTAAACTTCTTAAGGCTTCTGTGGCATTCATTTGTTCAATACTACTATCCTGATCCTTTGAAACAACCACACAAAAACTGTTTAACTTCTGTGATAAAATTTCTTGATTTTTCTTTTGCTTCTCTAATTGTTCTTTGTATTATCATTTGTAAATTCCAGCCACAAATTGAAAGACTGCAGGATTTGACATCTGAAAATATGAATTAAATTAAATTCATGCTTTAATACTTAGTACTTCTGTAACTTTGGACAAATCATTAACTTCAGTTTTCTCAACTGTAAAATGGAGATTATATTAGATAACCTTTGAACTTCCTTTGACCTCTAAATCTGTGACCTTGTAGGCCTTTTTCTTATTGCAGGCATTCTTTTAAAAAAACTTAGTCATTAACCCTCCATTCTTCTCTCTAATCTCTCTATTGTTGAAATAATGCATTCTTTAGGCTTGCTATTAGCACATGCTCTCTTTCTCACTGTGCATATATGTAAATATATATCTCCATTTTCAGTATATTGATTCAATACCATCAGAACTGTCAGACATACATCTCTATGTATCTTATCCACAAAATAAAATCTAATATGTGTAACACATAATTTAAAATTAGATTTGTTGAGTTGGAAGGGATTTTGGAGATCATCAAATACAATCACATTTTACAGGTAAAGAAATAAGGCGAGAAATATGTATCTTTGATTCATCAAATATCTAGTTATATCACCAAATACCTAGTATGACATGCAAAATCCAAGTATAACATTGCAATATAACAAACTTGATGAAATTGAAATCAAGGCACAATGCTCTGAGCATGATTAATTTATTAACAAAATATGGATTTGCCAATAAATAGAGTCTTTGGCTTTTCCACTAATTAAAATCTGGAATAAGAGTTATCAGATCATTTTTTTTTATCTTAGACATGTGCAATTCTCCTATACATATTTCCACAATTATGCTGCACAAGAAAAATCAGATCAAAAAGGAAAAAAAATGAGAAAGAAAACAAAAAGCCAAGCAAGCAATAACAAAAAAGGTGAAAATCTTATGTTGTGATTTGCATTCTGCCTCCACAGTCCTTTTTCTGGAAGCAGATGGCTCTCTCCATCACCAGTGTATTTGAATTGGCCTAAATCCCCTTATTGTTGAAAAGAATCACATCCATCAGAAATGACCATCACATAATCTTGTTGTTGCTGTATACAGTGTTCTGTTGGTTCTACTCACTTCACTCAATATTAGTTCATGTAAGTCTCTTCAGGCTTTTCTGAAATCTTCCTGTTGATCGTTTCTTATAGAACAATAATATTCATATATTGTGAATTCATAGTATGTGAATGTTATTGAATATTATTGTTCTATAAGAAAAGATTCAGTCATTCCCCAGCTGATGGACATCCACTCAGTTTCCAGTTCCTTGCCACTATAAAGAGAGCTGCTACAAATATTTTTGCATATATGGGTCCTTTTCCCTTTTTTAATGATCTCCTAAATGCAAATTAAGACACCCCTGAGGTACCACAACACATCTGTCAGATTGGCTAAAATGACAGGAAAAGATAATGACGGATGTTAGAGGAGATGTGGGAAGGCTTGGACACTGATGCATTGTTGGTAGAGCTGTGAATGGATCCAGCCATTCTGGAGAGCAATTTGGAGCTATGCTCAAAAAGTTATCAAACTGTGCATACTCTTTGACTCAGAGCATTTCTATTGGGCTTATATCCCAAAGAAATCATAAAGGAAGGAAAAGGCCCCACATGTGCAAGAATGTTTGTGGCAGCCCTTTTTGTAGTGGCTAGAAACTGGAAAATGAATAGATGCCCTTCAATTGGAGAATGGCTGAATAAATTATGGTATATGAATATTATGGAATATTATGTTCTGTAAGAAACGACCAGCAGGACGATTTCAAAGGCCTGGAGAGACTTACATGAACTCATGCTGAGTGAAATGAGCAGAACTAGGAGATCATTATACAAGCAACGACAAGACTATATGATGATCAATTCTGATAGATGCAGCTCTCTTCAACAATGAAATGTTTCAAACCACTTCCAGTTGTTCACTGAAGAGAGCCATATACACCTAGAGAGAGGGATGTGAAATGTGGACCACAACATAACATTTTCATGCTCTCTATTGATGTTTGCTTGCATTGGGTTTCCTTTCTCTGATTTTTCTTTCTTGTAGATATGATTTTTCTTGCACAACACTGATAAGTTTGGAAATATGTATACATATATTCGATTTGTCAAGTATTTTAACATAATTAACATGTAGTGGATATCCTGCCATCTAGGGGAGGGGTAGGGAGCAGGGAGGAAAAATTTGTAACAGAAAGCTTTGTAAGGGTTAATGTTGATGAATTACCCATGCATATGTTTTGCAAATTAAAAAAATAATAAATTTAATGATCTCTTTGGGATACAAACCCAGTAGAGACGCTGCTGGATTAAAGGGTATGCACAGTTTGATAGCCCTTTGAGTATAGTTCCATATTGCTCTCCAGAATGGTTGGATCAGTCCACAATTACATCAACAATGTATTAATGTACTAGTTTTCCCATATCCCCTCCAACATTCATCATTATCTTTAGCTGCCATCTTAGCCAGTCTATCAGATCATTTTTATAAACAAAAGAAAATACATTCAAAAAGCTAGAAGTCACCATCATAGAAAAGGAAAATAATGAAATTGGATATAAAATCAGAAGCATTATAGATACGGGGAATAACTAGTAGACAGGGAGAGATGAGATGAGATGAGATGAGAAGGAAAGAAGGTGCTATTCATCAGTGATATTCCAGAATCACAGTTTTAGACCATGTTAATTCCCTGCTAAATAAATTTCAGTGGTACCCTAATGTTTCTAGGATCAAATACAGATTCTTCTGTTGGACATTTAAATTCCTCTACAATGTGGCTTCAAGCTATTTTTCCATCTTATTATATGTTATTCTCCTACATAGCGGTATATGCATATTGACTTTCTTTCTCTTCCTCAAACAATTTCTGTGTTTCTTTGTTTTATTCACCAAAACCCACCTGTCCCATCCATATTTCACTATTTCAGGCAATACCATTCAGTCCCCCAGGATTTTTCAGATCTTGGAACATATAATTCTACACCTCTTATATTTACTCTAGCTAAATTACTACTCTCTTGTCTATACTTTATGCAGTACTTTGTCTAATACAGACTCCCATAGATTGCAAGTTGACATTTCTAATCTGTCATTTTCATCCTGAAATTCAAAGTGCCCTAAAGTGTGGCTTTCACCCACTTTTGTAGTCTTACTTCATTTTTATTTGCTTTCATGAATTCTTTGTTGCAGCCAATGTTGGCTTGTTAACTCTTGCATGAATCTTTGTCATGGAGATGTGTGGCAACAATTTGGAGGTTTGCTTGGTGAATAATCTCCCCAACTCAAGCTTGAAATGGCTTTTTTTGCACCTTCCACTTAATGCTTTTAGTTCTGCCTTCTGTGGCTAAACAAACAAATCCAATCCCTTTTTCAGGAGGCACTCCTTCAAATCCTTTGAAAACATGATTATGCCCCTTCCTCATTATCCTTTCTTTTTGAGTCATCTTTTCTATAAATACATTCAATTCCTTCAGTTGACCTTTATGTGCTGAACTGAAATCCTTTCACCATCTTAGTTCCTTTCTTCTGGATAGTTTCTAAATAATCATTAACTGAGTTCTGTACTCCAGGTGAGTTCTGACTAAGGCTATTTACAAATGGGATTTTTACTAGATTCTTGTGCATTAGTTGCCACATTACACTGCTAACTCACATTGAGCTTGAAAGCCACTAAACCCCCCAGATTTACTGCCCTTGTCCTCATCTTTACCCATGTTCACTCTTACTTACTTACTTTATTTAATTATTTATTTTTGCTGAGGCAATTGGGGTTAAGTGACTTGTCCAAGATCACATAGCTAGGACATGTTAAGTGTCTCAGGCCAAATTCGAACTTGGGTCTTCCTGACTTCAGGGCTGGTGTTCTATCCACTGCACCATCTAGCTGCCTCTCTTACTTTATATTTATAGAATTGATTTTTTTTTTTTTGGTACTGAGATACATTTAATTCTCCGATTAAATTCAGATCATTGGTTTCCCAGGATCTTGATTTTGTCATCTATTGTGTTACCTATCTTAGCTTTGTGTCTTCTGCAAATTTGATGAGTATATCAATCTATGCTTTTATGCAAGTCACTGATAAAAATATCTAAAAGCCCAGGGCTAAGTACAAATCTGTGGAATATTCCAGGTGAAACCTGCCATTTTGGCACAATTATTAACAATTACTTTTTTAATCTGACCATTTATTTCTAAATCCATATTGTATAATCTATGTATCTTCCATTTTTTCCCATGAGAGTAGAACAAACAATAAAAAAAATTAAATAAAATTGAAATATTATGCAAATAGTATTTTATAGCGGTATAATCTTTTTTAGCAAGAGCAGTGTGGATTAATTTTTCAATTTTTAAAAAATATAAGCTTAACATTTGTGATAAAAGAATTTGAAGCTCTAGTTCTAAGTTCATTTTATTTAGAACTTTGTTTTTAATTGTAAAGAAATGTATTGTTGAGTGCACTGTCATGATACTTATTTTTTCAGTTCTATTCCTTAATTTTGTAAACATTTTTTATTGAAATTAGATTTGTAACCTTTTTCCTTAATGTCTGTTGTTTCTGAAAACTAATCAGATTAGGTACTTTTTAAATATTCTTAACATGTAATACACATATTCAATCTGTCAAATATTTTAATATAATTAACATGTATTAGACTTCCTGCCATCTAGGGGAGGAGGTGGGGGATAAAAGGGAAAAATTTGTAACAGAAAGCTTTGCAAGGGTCAGTGTTGAAAAATTACCTATGCATATGTTTTGCAAATAAAAAGCTTTAACAAAAAAAAAAATAAAAAGAAAAATGATACTGAAGCATAACCATGGGGAAAAAAAAAAAAGAATGTAAACTCCTAAAGAATAGGCATCATCTCATTTTATCCTGAGCAATTAGCACAATGACTGGCATAAAATAAATATTTAATAAAAGCTTCATTGAAATTTAAATATACATATATATATATATATTCTTAACATGTAGGTTAAAAATACACTTAAAATTCATTAAAATATTTTTAGAAAAATCTGTTCCTAAATTTGAGTGCAGATAGGACTTTTATAGATGATACAAATACATTGTTTTCAGCAAAAGAGAAAGAGAAAAGTTCCTATAAATAGATAGATTGGCAGATATTGCAGAGACATCAAGAAGGATGAAGACTGGAGGGGGGGAAAGATAGGGCATGTTAAGAGAGTTCCAGAAAAGGGACAAAGCCAAGATGGTGGAGAGTAAACAGGTCTTTGGCTGAGCTCTTTGTGGTTTCTCTCAGAATCAATAATAAATCAAGCTTCCACACAGATTTTAGAGTGATAGAACCCATAAATATTTAGAGTATAACAAATTTCCAGCAGAAGATATCTTGAGGCACTTTCAGAAAAGGTCTATTTTAATGGGGAGGGATGGGGTGGTGCACCAGCACAGGTTCAGAGAAGAGCGGCCCAGGGTAGGAAGCCCACAGGGAATCTACTAGGAGTCTCTTGGCCAAAATACAGTAGTGTTGCTACTCAGTCCTGGTTCTGAAGTTAGTGGATCAACAGATTAGCTGTGAGACCTTCAACACAATTACAGAAGGCAAATACTGAGCCCCTGAACTTTAGCATAACAAGCAGGACATGGCCACACCCATCCAGCACAGGAAGGAAACTGGGAGCACTGGCCCCAGTTAAGCATGAAGCTGTTGTTACCTGTAGAGGAAGCTTGAGACAATCTCCCCTTTATCTTAAGAGCAGACGTCAACCTTTAAAAATGAGCAAAAAAGCAAAAAGAGCATTGACTATAGATAGCTATTATAGAAACAGGGAAGAACAGACTTCAAACCCTGAGGACACTAAAGGCAAAACATCTCCAGGTGAAGCCTCAAAAGGTGATATGAGTTGGTTTCCAACTCAGAGAGCTCTCTTGGAAGAATTCAAAAAAGATATTAAAAGAGATTTAGAAGAAAAATGGAAAAAAGAAATGAGAGCTTTGGAAAAGGAAACACAGAAATTATCTGGAGAAAGCAACTGCTTTAAAAAACAAACAAGCAAAAAAAAACTCCTTAAACCCCACAATTATATTACTTTTTCAATCTTAGTTAACTTTGGTATCTTTATGCTATCTATACACAAATTAGTATATTATGTTCACTAAATAAGCATGCCCCTTGGGGCAGCTAGGTGGCACAGTGGATAGAGCACCAGCCCTGAAGTCAGGAAGAACTCAGGTCTTCAAATCTGGTCTCAGACACTTAACACTTCCTAGCTGTGTGACCCTGGGCAAGTCACTTAACCCCAATTGCCTCAGCAAAAAAAAAAAAAAAAAAAGATGAAATTGATGAAATGGGGAAAAAAAACAAAACAACAACAACTTACTGGAGAGTTCCAGAAAATTATAAAAGCAATGTAGCTGGTGGGAAATGGGAATATGATTATGCAGAGTCTTTTCTTTCATTTGAGGCTCTGGTGTTGAAGACGAAACCCATTTATCTGAGGGTCTAATCAGAGGGTCAGAGTACTAATGAAATGTGAGCATTAGGCAGATTCATGTGCTCACAAGACCTGTATTGCTGTGGCTGCCAGTACCATAACCTTCTTGAGAACTCTTGTTTGTATAAATAGCTCTCTACCCCAAACCAACTCATTATCCAACCAGCCCACTTAACCTATTCACTGAAACAGTAGAGAACATAAAGCTCAAATTCTCCTCCTTCTCATTATGCAAAGAAGATACTGTACCACAAAACAAGCCTTTGGGAATCTTACTTTTATTATTTTTGGACTATATTCCTTTGCTATAAAAAAATCAACATATCTGTACTATAGAAATATGAAATAATTATATAATATTCATAACAAAATACTGAAACAAATTTTCTTTAAACTTACAATTTAAGAAGTATTCAGTAGTGAATATCACAAGTAATTTAGTTGAAAATGTTTTTTCCCATATAACTAAAAAAATTATTGATATGTTTTTAAATAGGAAGTGAAGTTATTTTTTAATGGAGATGAAATAATGTCCAAAAGTTCTAGTTCTTTCTTATTTATTGTGTGTGTATATATATGATGGAAACATTTGGAGAAAAGTAAAGGAAGGCATTTGTTCAAGGCACACATTTAAGAAATAAGATTCTGTATTCTGTAACTGGATTTGCGCATTAACAAACAGAAGATGTCACCAGTGCAATTGGAAAGATCATTATCTGTTCAGATTCATAGCACCAAGCAATTTGAAACAAACAAATGCAAAGGAAGAAGAATTTGGAAATTTGCAAGTGGCAGTTTTACAAATTGGATGATATCTTAGACTAACATTAGACTTTGAGTTACTGTATGTGATAGGCAAAAATGCATTAATAATATAAAATGGTAAAAATACCATGTAGCTTTTTTTCAATTACAACTTTTTAAAATAAGGGACTTCTTTAGTAGATAGCACTGATTTTCAAAATGTTTTATTATAAATCAAAGCATTTGGACTTTTAAAGAAAGTTATTGCAATATTGTTTTTTTCATATTTGAAATTGGTTGGCAGGATATTATTCTCTCTTGTGATATTGTCAACTCCCAGGTACAAGCCATTGTCTCCTTATACCTGAACTTTTGCATTAGCCTCTCGTAGATCTACCTGCCACAACACCTTTTTCATTCTATTACCTCCTCATTAAACTGCCAAAATGATTTTATTAAAATACCCACTTTGACCATGTAATCTCCCCTGCTCAATAAACTCCATTGGTTCCCTGTCACTTTCATTATCAGATCTAAAATCCTTTGGCATTCAAATCCTTTCATAACCTTAAGCAATCTCCTTGTTTCCCCCAGTCTTCTTATACTCCCTTCTCATTTCTCTCCATATACTAATCCATTGGTACTGACCTTGCTATTTCACAAAGAAGACACTCCATCTCTCAAAGTTCTGGGCATTTTCAGTGGCCTGGAATGAACTTCTTTCCCATTTCTGTCTCCTGGCTTCTTTCAAGTCCCTGTTAAAATTTTTTTTTTTTTTTGAGAATTCTTTCTCAATCCTTCTGAATTCCAGGGCCTTCTCACTGTTAATTATTTATAATTTATCCAACATACAGCTTTTTGTGCATACTGTTTATACGTTATTCCTCCCTTCCCTATTAGATTGAAGGCAAAAATTGTTTGAAAATAATTACATGTGATTAGAAGTTCACAGTTAATCACTTAAAGGCATGAAAACATGCAGCTTCCTAGTCATGTAGTTTCATGGGAGCACGACAGTACTTCAACTGAACAGTGTATATGTACCTAGTTTTAGAGTACAATTCCTTGTTTCTGCCCGTGTGTCTGATTGATGCTGGGCAAATTCCCAAAGAATAAATGGGACAAAGATTTCAGGGACAGTTAGTGTGGATTATGATCCCTTATGGACCATAAGGACATTGTGATATAGAAAGTTTGTTAACCTTGCATACCTGAATTAGATGAAGTTTGCCTAACTGATAGCTTTGCATTCCTTGCCTAAATTAAGTTGACCAAATCTATATTGGCTGTATATGAATTCTCTGGTTCACTGCTCAGACATGTAGTTTTTTCTATCACCTAGAGCATAGCAGTAGGCCAGTTCTCATATTACTAAAGTAAAATTTGTTAATTTTTTTTTTCAAAGAAAAGAGCCTAATTTCAGTTAACTGAGCAGTCAAGGATAATGAAGAACTTGAGAATCTTAGAGACTTTTTCTTACTTGAAAGTTGGTAATGATCTTGATGGGAATAAAAAAGTTGATAAGATTGAATATAAGGGAAAGTTATGAGATTTGTGATTCAGATTTCAACTTGCCCATGCCTACTCACTTTATGTTAATTCTTTTCCACTGAAAAACAGAAAAGTTGTGGTAGGACTTTTATTCTGGTTAGCATAGAACTGATTCTCATGTTAGCATAGAACTGATCTCCTGAGGGGTTCTATCTTTAATCATGAAGGAAGGAGGGGCTGCTCTGTGAAATTCTACTATTTGTGGAATTTTGCCTCTGTAGGTACTATTGGTGCAGTTGGCTAGTTAGGTTATTGTGTCCCGAGGGGCCAGCACCAGACTCAGAATGGGAAAATTAGAAACTTGTGCAGAGAAAAGGGGGATTTTGGAATGTAGGAATGTTAAGTGACAGTGGGTGAAAGGGATGTTGTTAGCTGTTTGTAACACTGTTGAGTGTTGCTTTGGAATGTACAATTAGTTGGCAAATATGTGTTCTTGCTGGATAGGGCAGTGTTGAATCCTCCCTAGTTTGTTCCTTTCTTTCTACTCTCAGGGGAATTGTTTGGGAAAATGGTTAGAATCTGTTTATACTCTGAAAGTAATTTTTAAGATCCCACCTCCTCCCCCAGTTGCTTTTCTTATTTAGATTATATGATAATTGTAATGTATGTATTAGTATTAGAAATTAAAGGTAGGAGAATTGAGAGAGAACATTGTCAGGAATCCTAAGACGAAGAAATATTCAAGGGGGGCAGTTTTCTGCATTGTTTAAAACAGAAAAGGGATCAGGAAGGATGTGGACTGAGAGGTCTTTGAAATTTGTTATGAACAAGTTTTTGTTAAAGTATTGAGATGGGAAACAGATTATAAAATGAGGCTGAGTGGGAGGTGAACAAGAAATGGTAGTAAGCCTAGGAATCAATAAAAAGTGAGATATTGAATATGGGAAAAGTGCTTTGGTGGAGACTGACTTTCTTTCCTATCTGGAACTCTCTCTTCATTGAAGCCTCCTAATTTCTCTGCTTTCCTTCAAGTTTCACGTTAGGTGTTAACTGTCTCTAAGAAAGTCTTCCCTAGTCCTTAATCTTAGTACCTTTCCTCTGAGATTATCTCCAATTATTCCTCTCTATATCTGATTTGTGCTTAGTTCTTTGTATGTACTCCCTTCTAATCTCCCTCCTGCATTTCCCCCATCCCTTGATAATAAGGAATGTCTTGTCTGTCTTTTTATCCTGAGCATTTGACAAAGTGTCTGGCATAGAGTATACTCTTATTAAATGCTATTTGTTGATTTAAACTGAATGGAGTCGAATTGTGGCTTTAATCTGATATACAAATGGTAATTTTTCTCAAGGGTTTCTTTTAATTTGAGATAGATTTTTTTGTTGTTGTTGGGCAAAATCTCAAAATTATTATGCCTTTTTTTTGTTCCAGGTATTTTTTTTTGGGGGGGGTGATTGTAAATACTATGCTTATTTTGCTAATTCACATATATATAGTATGAATATTATATTTACCATTTCCAAAGTTATTAATATACAATGGCAGCCTAAACATTACAGTTTTAAAAAACTATTTTACATTTTTGATAATTCAAACTAAACTTTTAATTTAAATTTAATATTTCCCCAAAATTCATATAAAACACTTAACATTCATTTAAAAAATTTGAATTTTGGCTTCTCTTCCTCTTTCCCCACTGCCCCTCTCTTTTTTTAGTGCTTCTGAATTATCATTATGAACATGAATTCTGTTTACTCTGTCTTGGGTAGCACTGCTAGTAAGCATTCCTATTAATACAAAAAGAATATAATAGAATATACCTATTAATTTATATAATTTAAACTCTTTTTGAAGATAATGGGAAGGAGGACTAAAAGTGTAAATTGTTCACATTTAGGTAATTTCCTGAAATATGAAGTCCTTAAGACTGTAATATTATCTTTTAAAATTGAAGCCACACAGCTTTAAAAAAGAAAAGAACAAAAGCTGATTTGTTTTTCAATCCCAAATACAACTTTATAAATAAGGTTTTTGCTATTTCCTTCCTTTCCCCCTCTCTTTTAAACAATCTTTTCATTCGGTCAATGATACTCTTATTTGCAACATCTTTTTGAAAAAAATAGACTTTTAAAATGTTTAGAGGGAAATGATAGAAGAGTTATGGGTAAAAAGTAATTTAAAAATGGAACTTAGACTCATTAATTTTCATTTGTAACATTTATCCCTTCTTAAAGTATCTTTCTGTAAATATTTAGGGGAAAAACAACAACAAAATCTTTACCTTTATTGAATTTTTCTTTTTAGATAAATTATGCTGTGAAATTTTTACTCTACTCAGTGGTTACTTCCTGATGAAGATCTCAAACTGGTATATTGTGTGACATGAAAATTTGGTCTTTTGCATGTAATCTGTTTATAGAATTTCTTGGGTGATAAAAGTTTTGGAAAAAATTGATCACCCTGAATAAAAATTTTGGGATGCTAACTAGAAGGTTAACTAATTTCATTAGATTTACAGAACTTTGTTAAGTATCTCTTGATTATCTTTTCTAATAGTGAAAATATTGGATTAGATTATGAATACTTACAAATATTTTTATCTGGCTTAAGGATATGTATTATGTTCTTTAATACCCATCCAACAAAAAGCATTTACTAAGCACCTTTTGTGAGGAGTTACTGTACTAAGTGCTATGAGTACAGATATCCTTTAATATGTCTAGTTGGACAATTAGTGGGATGAATCTACATTGTGAAGTTCTGACTCGAGCATCTGGAAACTTATTTGGCTTCTTCATTTTACCCATGTGCTCTTTATTCTCAGACTTCTTGTCATTTTACATAAATGCAAAGTATCACCTTTGAGTTTCAGAATTTATTTTGTGGGAAGTGCTCTGATTCAGATGGGATAAAGTTAAATGACAGAGTTCAAAGAAAGTACTTAATACTTTGTTTAATTATATTTATGAGAAATTTAAAAATGTTTCATAATGGGATAATCAAGATTTGACTTGATAATCTGAATAACCTTTACTAACTTTCCTGGATGGATTTATGTTCTCTTTGGCATTAATATAACCTTTGCAGGTTTAGACTAACCCTTCCATGACTTATTTTTTTATTCTTCTCTCTTTCCATAAAAATTTAACAAAGACATTGTAAGCCTTCCCCTCATTCTTTAATGTGTTGAGTGGATCATCATTGCACTATTCACATCTTGTTTCTAACTCTCAGATTTTGCTTTAGTTTACTTACTTTTTCAGTTATTTCTTTTACACAATTCTTTGCATCAATCACTTTTGGTAATTATGAGGCATCATTACCAACTCCACACATTAAAAGAGGTTGTCCTATTTCTATACACAAGTTATATTCATGTAAATGTATAAACTAAAACAAATATAATACAATATGTACTTGTAATTGAATATCAATCAAAATTACAAGCAACTCAAGAAGCAATCATGTAAATTCTGATCAACGTTTTATCTGAAACTACTGATAAGACAACTAGAAAGTATAACAAATCTTGAATATATTAAAATCAATAGTCATGTGTTACTGTTATTTACTGTGCAAATACTGTTATTATTTCAGTATATAATTTTTTTCCAGCAACTTTTCTTTTTCTTTTTTTTAAGATTCAGTTATAAATTCAGTTGTAAAGTCGACTATTTCTGTCCTAATGATCCTCAGAGGAAAAGCCAAATGGATAAAGAATGTTATCCACACTAGCTTGGACTATATCTATACTATAGATGGACAGTAGCCTATAGAGTTTGGTGATCAGTATAAATATTTTGAACAAATAATGCCAGTGCAAAATGAGATGAGCCAAGAATTGAATGGGCAGAAGTGGTCTAGATTCCCAAGGGAAATTACCTAATTCTTTTAATGATTCCAAGCTAGTCCTAGAAACAAAACTCATCTTTTTAATGTCAGCAGTCTTCTAGTTGTGATACATGGCTTAGAGTCATGAGACATTACAGTCTCTGGATAATTAAGGTTGAGTATCACCCAAAGGGAAGAGAAGGGGTTCCCCAGTAGGCTATAGTACATTATGATCAAATAATTATTTGCTATTATCTACCAATCTCCAGAATAATCTGCCTTCATATTAGGAGACTTAAATGTTAAACAGTTCTTCACTTTACTTATTATGCATGACCTATCTTATTTCTGCTGTAGAAACAAATGGTCATATCATTGTTCTTGTCAGCACCTACAAGTGTTCCTTTTCCACATTCGTGAATTCTGACATAATCTTTTGTCATTCCTCCTATCTTCCTAAGATTCCTTTACTGAACCTTCTGACCCTTTCCCATCTTGTCTCCTTGGTGAACCATTGAATTCTACATTGTCTTCTTCTCTGCAGTTTAAAAGCTGTTGCCAAGCCTCATCCTCCAATTACTACCATCATCTACTGCCTTCATTCTTGTTCATGTGATACAGATGAAGCCTAAGAACAATCATAAAGGCATGCTGATCAAGGCTACACAAATTTTATGTTACATAATCTGAACTAGGCCATCACTGTAGCCTTTATTCTCTAATTTGTTCATTAATTCACTCATCATTGCACCTTTTCATCTCTTCAAATATCTCTTCTGTCTCTGCCCTCTCAACTTGAAAACATTGCCTCATATTTCAATGAAAAAAATTGAATTCATTTGCTAAGAGATCATATTTCTCACCTTTTTTCATTTCATCATTTGGACATCTTCCTCTATTCTCTTCTTTTATTGCCATTATACACTCTTCTGTGTACACAATCTAGCAGATTGCCTCTTCTTTTATCTGCGTTTTCCCCCCTATTTACTGGTGGTTTACCTGATATCTAAAAATTCCCATATCACACCCTCAAAAACCCTTCACTTTTTTCATCTAGTTCTGCTGGTTATCATTCTTTTATTTTATGGATGAACTCCTTGTAAAGGGCATTTATAATAGCTGCCTCTTCTTTTTCTTATAATTCTTCTCCTCTTCCTCCTTCTCTTCTCCCTAGATAAATGGCACAATGGTTACAATGCTGGATCCGACATCAACAAGTCTGAGTTCAAATATGATCTCAAGAGTGTTTGAGGTGAATCACTTAACCCTTACCTGTCTAAATTTCCTGATCTGTCAAATGGGAATAATAAATCTATCTCCCAGGGTTGTTTTAAGGTTGTTGCAGTGCCTAAGTGCTTAATAAATCTTACCTTCTTCTATTCTTTCCTCCTTTTCATAGCATGTCTTCCAAACTCATTATAAAATTGAATTTGCTTGCTTGAAAAGTTATCAGTGATCTCTTAATTGCCAAATCTAATGGCCTTGTCTCAATCCTTATCTCTTTTAATATCTTTGTAAACTCTCACTGTTAGTCATCCACTTCTCCGTAATAATCCTCTTCTCTCTAGGTTTCAAGATACTCTGCTTTTTGTCTTCCTTCCACCCATTGTCTTTGCTGGATGTTTATCTAGATATTGCCTGTTAATCATAGATGTTCCCCAAGGCTCTGTATTGGACCCTCTTATCTCTATATACACATACATATATACACACTCATATATGTGTATGTATGTAAAAATCTTAGTGATTTTTATTAGCCTTGGCGATTTCAATTATCATTTCTAAAAAGGTAATTCTCAGATTTTTGTCCAATTTTAACCTGTTTCTTTACTTCTAGTCACATACAATTTTGGGTTTTATCCTCAACTCACACTCCCCATATTAAATCTTTTGCAAAGGCTTGTCCATTTCACTTTTGGAAAATCTTTCACATGTGCCTACTTCTCTCCTCTGACATTGCCACCAGTCTGGTGCAGGGCCTTGTAACTTCACGTTTGAACTATTACAATAGCTTTTTGTTTGGTCTTGCTGCCTCAAGTCTTTACCTATTCAGATTTGTCCTTCACTTAGTTATCTAAATGTTCTTTTTAAAACAGATATTTGTCCACATCATCCCCCTGATTATTAAACTTTAGTGGTGTTCTCATCTCCAGGATCAAATAGAAAATCCTGCTGGACTTTTAGAGCCTTCCATATTTTAACTTCCTACCTTCCCTTTTTATACCTTACTTGCTTTCGTATACTCTACTTTCTAATAACACTTAATTCCTTTCTATTCCTTACACAAGACACTTTGTCTTCTGACTCCATGTGTTTTTACTGGCTGTCTTAAATACTTGGAATTCTCTTCCTTCTACCTTTCCTGACTTGATTCAAGTTCCAGGTAAAATTTAACTTTCTACAAGAAGTCTTAAGAATTTCTTAATACTGATGCCTTTTATCCGAGATTGTCTCCAGTTTTTCCTGTATACAGTTTGTACATAGTTGTTAGTATATGATCTCTCCCACTGGACTGTGAATTTTTTCCCAATAGAGACTACCTTTTTTTTTTTTTTTTTTTTGTGCCTTTGTATTCTGGGCACTTGCCATCTGTTTTAGCTAGCACGTAATTGGCCTTTTCATGATTGAAGGGTTGGTTCAACATAAAGACAATTATATTAAAAAATCACAAAATAACTATTAATCATATACTGAAAAGGCTTTTGGTAAAATCCAATATCTAATTTTTTTTAACACTAGAAAGAATAGGAATACCTTGTGTTTAAAAAAGTATAATAGTTAATATAATAGCAGTAATGATATTTATCTATTGTTTTGAGGTGAAATAGGTAATATCCCCATTTTGCAGAGGAGAAAACTGAAACTGAGAGCTCTTAAGTGACTTGATCATGGTTACAGTTAGTATTTGAAGTAGAATTCAAACTCAGGATTTCTTGACTCCCACATTTGACTCTCTAATGTACCATCTAGCTATCCAAAACTTAACTATGTAAAATCAAGAGCAAATGTGTTATAAAGAAAAGTTAGTCATTCCCAGTAGGATCAGGGTTAAAACAAAAGTACTTATTATTACCATTACTGTTTACCATGATCTTAGAAATCTTAGCTATAGTAATAAAACAAGAAAGAGAAATTTAGAGAATATAGAAGAGCAGGAAACAAATGATATAATATAAATGGCATGAAAATTTATTTAGAAATTCCCCAAAGAATCAATCAAATATTAGTTGAAAAGATTAATAATTTTAGAGGAGTTACAGGATATGAAATCCAAATCTACCTTAAATCATCATTTTTTAAATATTGTCAACAAAACCAAGCTAGGAGAACTAATAAGAGAAATTCAGTTTAAAATAACTGCATAAGATGTAAAAACTTTAGAGAGTACATCTACCAAAATACAGAGCCTGTATGAACTTAGATGTAAAATACTGAAACAAAAGAAAAAGATTAACTTAACAGTCAAAAAACCATTAATTATTCATATGTAATTCAAGCAAATACAGTAATGCCTAAAATTAATTTATTTATTCACTATTGTGCCAATTATACTACCAAAAGATTATTTTGTAGAGATAGAAAAGATAATGAAATTCCTATGGAACAATAAAAAATCAAGAATCATAAGTGTAATAAGGAAAGGGAGGGACTCTTACCAAAACTAGAACTCAAACTATGGGGGAAAAAATTAACTATACAGCACACACAGGCAAATGATCATGTCAACATGATAAACTGAAAAATCCCAGTTCCTGTGCTAAGGTTTCACTGTTTGACAAAAAGTTCTAGGAAAACTGTTAAGCAGCTAGATAGAAATTGGATAGAAAATCACTTCCACACTGTATTCTGACATAAACGCCAAATGGAAATGTAACTTTTTTTTAAATTAAAGATTTTTAATTTTCAAAACACATGCATGGATAATTTTCAACATTAACTCTTGCAAAACCTTGTATTCTAATTTTCCCCACTTTCCTCCTACTCCACCCCTAGATGGCAAGTAATCCAATATATGTTAAACATGGCAAAAAATATGCTAAATCCAATATATGCATGCCTATTAATAAAATTATCTTGCTGTACAAGAAAAATCAAATCAAAAAGAAAAAAAATGAAAGCAAACAACAACAAAAAGTGAAAATGCTGTGTTGTGATCTAAACTCAATTCCCACAGTCCTCTCTCTGGGTGTAGATGGCTCTCTTCATCATGAGATCATTGGAAGTGGGTGGATCAATGGATCTCTAACTTTTAAACATAAAATGTGACAGAGAAAAAGAATAAGGAAAACATCACCTTTAAGATCTAAGGAGAGGAGATCATAGTAAAAAAAAAAGGACAACTTATTTGCATAATAGCCAAGTTTTTGCGCAAACAAACCCAATGAAGTTAAAATTAGAAGGGAAATAGCCTAGAAAAAAAATCTTTTCAGTAAATTTCTCTGAAAAAAAATCTTCTGTCTCAAGATATGTGAGGGATTTAAGTTTATAAGACTAAGATCTATTCCCTAATTCTTAATGATCAAGCACATGACAAGTTTTTAAAGGAAGAAATCCAGTTTATGAAAATAAATCTTAACCTTGTTTTTTTTTTTTTTAAATGTACCTAATAACTTAATAGAGCAATGCAAGATTACATTTCACATACCCATTAGGTTGGAAGAGATGACAAAAGAAGATAATAGCAAATACTGGAAGGTTTTTGGGAAAACAACACAAAGGCATTATTGGTAGAGTTATGAATTGGTCCAGCCATTCTGAAAGACAATTTAAAATATGCTCATAGAATTATTAAAGTGCACTTACATTTTTAACCCAACTTTACTACTCTTAGATTCATACTCCAAAGAGAGAAAAAGAAAAGAATCTTTTAAGTTTAAATATATTTGTAGTCCTTCTTTTCATAGTATTCTCAGACTGGAAACTAAGAGAAATAGCCAAACCATATGTATATGATGGAATATTATTGTTTCATAAGAAATAATGCACAGTTTAGAGGAATTGAAGACTTTTATCCTATAATGTGAAGTGAAGAGTAGAATTAGGAGAATAATTTATAGTGTTAACAGCATGATAGCAAAAAGCAGCTTTAAGATTTGAAAGTATTGATTAATATAATTATAAAACTAGAGTCCAGAAGATTAATGATGAATCATACTACTTTCTTTCTGCCAGAGAGGCCTTCAAATCCAGAATGAGACATGCAGTTTTGGACATGGCTAATATGGGAGCTTTCTTGGGTGGATTGTTTTCTGTTGTTAGGGTTTTTATTTGTTATTGTTTTGTTTTATATTCTATTTGGGGGTTGGGACAGTGGAAAGAAGTGGTAATGAAATGTTTCTAAAAGTAAATGAACAAACATTTAAAAAGAAAATAAGATTAATCTGGCATAACCTATCCTTAATGTCATGCTTGATGATCATAGATCAGCCCTGTTAACTTTATAGTCATGATTTTCTTTTACAGAGGTTCATTAAGTATCCATTTAATATGTTATAAAATGTTGCCAGAGTTCAGTCAGAGCCCTATGGATTTTTTTCTTGAGCTGTGTGTTATGCTTTACTTTTAGTATTTCCCAGGAAATCTCTTATGAGTTTCATCTTTGAAAGCAATGGAAGAGGTACCAGATTTGAGAGAGAAAAATACTGTTTCAAAAACAAGAAGAGAATGGAGTTTCAAAATAAGATGTCTAGGCTTTTTGCTTCATTCTTTTATCCTGAGAAGCACATGATCTCCAGTTTTTTACTCTCAGTTCTTTTGGTTATTTTTGTAGAGATTTTGTCTTCCAATTTAGGTATTCTTTGATTTTGCTTTTTTTTTTTTTTTTTTTTTTTGTGTCACTGAGTTTTTAAGATATCTCCATTCTGTTTTTGAGGATGTATAATACTTAGCTAAAATTTTCCAGCTTCATCCTAAACTCTGTTCTCCTTTTGGATTTTTCATTGCTTTCTAATTTTGTCCTTTATCTTTTCTTTTAATTATTAGACTTTTCATCCCCTTTCAGGCTTCTTGTGATGATTCTATTCTCTTAAAGGGATAAAAAGTATCCTAAAATCTTTGGTACTTTAACACTTCAGTAAAACTTTTGAAATGCCATGTATGTGTGTAAATCTAACATATCTTCTCCAAATAGGATACACACATATAAACATATATACATATACACACTTCTGTTATGTATATGTATATATGTTAACATGTTGAATTATTCTTTTCTTGAGATTTCTCCTGGAACTCTTTAAATCCATAGTATTTCATCATGTTTTGGGAACTTTACATTTTTCTATAGAGAATTGCTTGTGATTTTTTTTTATTTTCTTATTTGTTACCTTTTTATTTGGAACATTCTCCATTTTTATCTCTTTTTATTCTTTAAATTTCCTCTCATTTCCCTTTTCTTTTTATCCATTACCACCATCTATATGATGCTTTTTCTCCCCTTTATGTTCCTTTCAATTTAATTTTATCTTCCTAAATCTATTATATTTATTGCTGTAGGCAAATCAAATTACTATGACCACTACTGAACATGTCACTTTCCTCCTAAAATTCAACTATCTTCCTTATTTCTCTTGAAGAGCCATCATCTTTCCAGTCATTTTGGTGACCCATTCTTATTTTTCTCTTTGACTTCACTCTCAATGCTATAAAAGATTACATAAATATAAACTATAATAGTAAGCAAGGACAGTCTCAACACCTTATCTTGAGTCATCAGGAAAATTCTACTTAGATATTTGACCATAGTTAACAAAATTTTTTATTTATAATTTTATTTATGTCTTGTGATATCAAATTTGATTTTTGATCATAAATACCCTGGAATCTTCATTCATATTATTAATTTTAAAAAGTTCTTCTTTCTTAAAGTGAAATCTATTTACTGATGAAAACTTTAAAAATACTTAATATTTTTAAAACTATATACTACATTTAGAAGGCAAATAATTCAAAAATCATAAAACTCGGAATTATGTATTAACAATAAGAAATTAAATGAGTAAAGCTCAGTAGTCAGCATAGTATGGTCAGCATAGTCAGCTAGATTTTGCATCATATTTCAGTGCATATTCTGGCTGTGCTTCTGTTACTTATATGATCTGTGCATGTTGGTAGTAACTCTGGATTTCAGATTATTTAGCTGTAAAATAAAGAGATAAGAGTAGATTCTCTGAAATTCTTCCTGCTCATAATCTAGGATTAGTCTTGATCTGAATTTTAGATTGATCTTGGATTTTAAAACAGAAATCTTATGGCTAGAAAAAGGAATAAGAGTAGGGTTTACCAAAGTGACTCAAGCCAAAAACTAAAAAAAGAGGAAGAGAAGTTCTGCTAATCATTCACCAGTTCTGGTGCCAACAAAGAGAAGTTTAGCAAATCCTTCAGTCATATTTAAAAATAAGTTTAAAACCACAGTAATCTTGCAAGGTCAGCTAGTTCTAATTTTACTAAATATAATTCCATATAAAATTCAACTGTTACCTAACTCCCTAGCATAAGCAGAGAAAGGTCACTTCTCTGAAAGTGACTCTCAGAAACAAAGTAATACATGGTGGCTAGATTTCTAGTTCATGAAAGTTTATTCACTATTTCAAAGCACCTGATTCAATTCCATATTTATTAGATGCCTAAGGTATACTGATCACTGAGCTAGATAAGAAGAGAAACTTTAAGATTTAGTTCCATATTACAAGATATAATCAGCTAATGTTGCTAATGTCTGGCCTTTTGAGGATCATTCTTTTCTAACTCAATTTATATGGTCCTTGTATGTCCGTAACATATTTATTCACTTAGCCTTCTGCTTTTGTAGGAAATCCAATTTTTTGCTTCTTTAGCAAAAAATTAGGCCAGTAGCCTGTTACATTGAGGCTTGGGATAGGTTTGGCGTACAGGATTTTGAGTAGTAGTGGATTAGAAATAAGACTTGGTCCGTACTTTCTTAAGACTTGCATTCTTGTGAAGTTTCTTTCCTTACCATTTATCTCATATAAACTGCCTGTTATGACATTTTAAATTGACCGTTCTGTAGACATCTCAATTTCTTTTCATACATGGGTGTGTTTATGTGTATATGAGTGTGTGTGTGTATGTGTGTGCGTATATATACATATACACACATACATATACACATTTATATACATATATAAATTATATATACATATATCAATATATATGCTATATAACATATCAAAAGCATGGGTGTGTTTATATGTGTGTATGTGTGTGTATACATATACACATTTATATACACATATATCATAATATATATGCTATATATAACATATCAAAAGCATATCTAAATGTATATGTTAAATATGATTTATAAATATATAGGTATATATGTGTGTGTATATGTATATAAAACCTACTCTACTAAATCTCTATTTCTTTTGAAGGTACCACAATTCTTTCACTCTTCTAGATTCACAACCTTGGAGTTATTTTCAACTTTTAAATCTCCTACATCCCACATATCCAGTTAGTTGTCACTTCTTTCCTCATTCTGCAACATTTCTTGTCTACTTTTCATTAATTGAACAGTAAACACCTTAATTATTGTTTTTCAGACAAAGAAACCAATGCAAACACAGTTAAATGACTTAAACGGGGTCAGGATCCTAGTAAGCTAGGAAGTGTCTGAGAACAGATTTGAAATCAGCAAGATGAGTCTTCTCAGCTCCAGATCCAGTACTCTATCCATTCTATCACTTAGCTACCCCAATTAATTACTTCTTGTCCATTCTTTTTCTACTTGTCTCATCTATAAAAATGATCTAAGAATGGAAATGGCAAACCACTTTAATATCTTTGCATCAAATGGAGTCATGAAGAGTTGGACAGAACTGAAATGATTGAACAACAGCCTAATTGGTTCTTAATTTAGTCTAGGTTACATTTAGGCCGTTCTAGTACTTCAAATTCAAGATTGGAACAAAATGACACATGTGGATCGTATTAAACTAAAAAAAAATTTTATATAGCATGGAAAAGTCATCAACAAGGCTGCCATGATACAACATTGGTTTGGATAGCAACTATAACCCTCATCTCTAGTCAGTGAAGTATAGTAACTTATATGCCAGTGGGACACCCCCTAAATTTGAAATCTATTGACTTCTCGTTGAATTTTTTTTTTATGCTTTTGATAGATTGAAAAACATGTATCATGTGAAATCTTCCACTTGGACCAATTGAATCTCAGGAACAGCTTTTTTTCCTTTTATTTATTTATTTATTTATTTATTTGGTTGAGACAATTGGAGTTAAGTAATTTGTCCAGGTTCACACATCTAGTAAGTGTTAAATGTCTGAGGTCAGATTTTAACTCAAGTCTTACTTACTTCAGGGCTACTGCTCTGTCTACTGTGCCATTTAACTTGTCCCTTCCTTTTCTTTTATGTACAAAAAATATATGGACTAGCCTATGTGGCAAGGACCCTGAAAATATTCTGTCATAGTCTCCCTGCCTCAGTTGTAAAACTATTTTCTTAAGTGCAGTTCTTACCCTCTTACTACTTGCTCAGTAAATTCCAGTGGCTCCTTACTGACTCAAAAGTAGATATAAATTCTGTTTGATTTTTAAAGTGCTGCTCAGCCTTACCTCAATTTGGCCTCACGTGAGTTTGACTTGTGCATTGTTTGTGTAATTGCTGTGCTAACTCAAAGTAAATCTTATCCTTCTTTCTTTTTCAGTACTTAACACAACACAATAAATTGATCACAAATGTTATGTAAATGACAACATTTCCATTTTACTTATTGATGAAATATTAAGCATAACAGATCCAGATATGGATACCTGGTAAGATTCATTAGAAATTTCTGACTGTAGATTCACTTCAACAAACAGTAAGCATTTAGAATGTTGAAAATGCTACCCTAGCATTCTAGTTATAGTTGAAAATGAGAGAGCTTTTCTGTGAAGGAACACATTTTCTTCCTTTTTTTTTTCCTTTTCTTTTGGGAACACATTTTCTTAAGGGAATATGAAATATTTTCAGATGAATAGAATGTAGGAATTGGCTGGGATAGAGGAGAGGTAAGACAAAAAAGTTCTGATTGAGGGAGAGAGTACTAAAAACTTTGGAGTGTGGGAATTAGCATCTGGATTCAGGAAAGAGATGTCAGGTACATAAACTTAACTGTAATGGAAGATAGAAATTCATAAATGCACTTAGTATATTTCAGCTATGGGGATTTCCTTCACTGAATCAAAAGATTCTTAGCTTTGGAAGGCCATCTAGCCCAATTAATATTTGAAAAAGAATCCTTACTATTACATACCTTACAAGGGTATGATAAGGAGACACTGATTGCTGTCCTCCAATAGAGGAAACCCATTATATTTTGAAGTAGTCTGTTTAGTTTTTGCACTGTTCGAATTGTTAGTACAATTGATGTAGGAAAAATTTCCCTAATCACGCCTAAATTTACATCTTTTCAATTTCTGCCTGTATTCCTTTGGAGCCAAATAGACCAAGTCTATAGAACAACCTTTCCAATATTTGAACAAAGCCATCCAGTTCTCTTTTGAGTCTTCTCTTCTCCGGACCCAGTAACCTTAATATTCATGTCATAGATTCAGGCCTTTCACTATGTTTGGCTTTCCTCCCCTGCCTTTTTTCCATTGTGCTTTTGAAACTGTAGGACATAGAATTGAACTCTCTAGATGATGGTGGTGTTGTCTTTTGTTCTAGAAGAAGACCATGGCAATAGTAAGGTGATGCCATGACATATAAGTAAATTGGATTTAAGTGAGGGAGGCTAGGCAAGGTTACCTGCTTCATTTTCCCCTCCAGAGCCATCTGGGTTCAGTGGAAAGCTATAGATCAGTATGAGTGGAGATGGCCCTGGATTCAGTGGGAGATTTTGACCTTTTTAAAGTTAAGGTCCTTAACAGATCTCAGTTTGACCTGAAGGCAGAGTAAAGGTATTCATCATTATTCCTGGAAGCCACAGTTGTCTTAATGCAGTCCAAGATCACATTGTTTTGTTTTTGTTTTTGTTTCTGATTGATATGTCAGACGATTGAAGAATAATAGTGTGTTTGAAGTTTATTAAGATGAAATTCTTTTCTTTGATAATTTTTCAGACAAACTTATCTAATCATACTTCCTCCATTCTATATTTAGGAAGTTGATCTTTTTGAACTCAAGTGTAATTCTTTATATTTAAAGCCCATTGAATTTCATCATATGTTTGAGGCTGTCAAAAGGGAAAGAATTTCAATAGAGAAAAAAAAGGAGTTTTCTGAAGAGAGGATAGAAAAGTCTACAGGCTGTGTAGATACCTAGCCTTGACTTTGACAACTGAGAAAATCCTAGAATAATAATAATAACAACAACAACAACAACAATTATTATTGTTGTTATTTATTTATTTTGCTGAGACAATTGGGGTTAAGTAACTTGCTCAGCGTCACACAACTAGGAAGTTTTAAGTGTTAAGTGTCTGAGATCACATTTGAACTCGGGTCTTCCTGACTTCAGAGCTGGTGCTCTATCCACTGTGCCACCTAGCTGCCCCTTAGAATAATTACTTAAAGTGATGATTGACTAGAAAGGAAGTAGTCATTCCAAAAAATTTTCTCATTCTTTTACTGACTTTTGTAGAATTTTAGCTCATAATAACTTTCTTCTGTCCCCTTTGAAGTTTGCCTTTCCAAAATGTAAGTTTTAAGCCAGCTTATGGCTTTCCTCTTCTCTTGCATAAATCTTACTATTTATCCTTCAGCTAACAGTCCTTTACATTATATCCAGAAAAGCATTTGCCTTTTACTATACCTTTTGATAGATGATATCATCCTCATGGTAAGTGAGGGTAAATATTTTTTAGGTTTTGTGTCCCTGGTTCTTAGTCCTCCTTTTGTCAGAGAGATTCAGCATGTCTTGATGATTGAAGTCTCATATTACAACTATATCATGTCTCTCTGTCAAAGAAGTGATCTATTTGCTGAACTCCCCATTTTCTTTTTTTAAGGAGGTTGTCTATAACATACTCAGATAAGAAAATTACTTGTATTTTTCTTTTTTGATAATTACTTAAATGTATTGAGCCTTCTAGTCACTCTTGCTTTTCTTCTGGACTTTTGTAATTAGTTTATGAAGTTGTTGGTGTTCTTGTTGTTTGATTTGGATTTTTTGGGTATTGTTTTTACTCCTGGTTCATTGTTTGAATTTTTTCTCCTGTGGGTTGAATGTCTCATGTCATTTCCTCCTTTTTATTAATTATTTTCTATATGAAACTGCAATTACTATATATACATAGGAAGTTTTTCTTTTAATTTGACATTCTACTTCTAGAAAAGAGATGGGGAAAGGAGTATATTCTCTTTAAAATTTTTGATACTTACTTTTGATTTTTTAATTCTTGTGGTGGGGGTTCCTTTTGGTTGCAATGTTGTATTCTTTCTGTTGTTTTCTTGGCTCTGAACACTTTATATCAGTTCATGTAGATCTTTTCAATGCTTCTGAATTTATTATATTAATCATTTCTTACATCACAATAATATTCCTTTGCATTGATTTTTTTTTGATTTCTTTTCTTGGTAAGGTTACTAAATTAGATGACTACTATAAACAACTAGTGGACTTTGTTTTCTTTTTCTTTTTTTTTGCTGAGGCAATTGGAGTTAAGTGACTTGCCCAGGGTCACACAGCTAGGAAGTGTTAAGTGTCTATAGCCAGATTTGAACTCAGGTGCTCGGGACTTCAGGGCTGGTGCTCTATCCACTGTGCCACCTACCTGCCCGTGGACTTTGTTTTCAAAACAGTTTTCTGATGCTTTTATTTATTTATTTATTCATTCATTCATTCATTCATTTATTTATTTTTGCATTTCTGACTTTTCAATATTTCTCAAAACTAGGATGGGGGTAGTTAAAAGAGTAATATCTAAGAAGATCCCATCAGGCTAGAATGTTGACCCGAATATAAAAAGAAAAAATCTCATCTGGGATAAATATAGTTTTCTATTCATTGTCTTTTTTTTTTTAATAATTTGTTGCATGTGACTGTAATGCGTTATTGGGTACCACATTACCAATAGCTGTATTAATTAATTAATTAATTAGCCAGAAAAAACACTTCAGGTGGGAACACTGCTGGTGCAAAAAAAGAAGCTTGTTTATTACATTGGGACAAAAATTTAATGTAATTGAATGTCATGAATGTGACTGTAATAAATCTAAAATAGGATAAAATATTGGAATAACTGACTCTATAGTACGGAATATTATATTGCATTCAATTGAAATAAAAAGAAAATGGCAAAGTTTCACATCCTTGTGGTTTGCCAACAACTATACGAGGAATAGTTTTTACAATGATAAAAATGGTGAATCTTTTAGCTGTATGGATTAAAGATTACCAAAAAAAATCTTTTAGAAGAGCAGCCATTCAGGCAAAATTTCAAGTTTAATTAAGGCTTTGAAAGAAAATAAAAATGAAGTTGAATAGTGAAGAAACTTATTGTAAAAATTAAGTTCAAGGGGCAGCTAGATGGAGCAGTGGATAGAGAGTACTGACCCTGAGTCAAGAGGATCTGAGTTCAAAACCAGACTCATATACTTCCTAGTTGTGTGACCCTGGCCCAATCATTTAGCCCCAATTGCCTTGTCCCCCCCAAAATAAAAAAAATAAAAAGTTCAATTGCATATTAGTAAAATTACTGAAGGAGTGGTTATTGCAGACAGGGACTTGGTAGTTCTATGTAATGTTTTGAAGAAATAGTTGAAGAAGGTGGAAACACTAATCCTTTTTTTTTTAATGTTGATGAAACAGACTTATTTTTGTGAGTGATGCCTTCTGGAACTTAGATTTTTTTTTTCTTTTTTTTTTTTTTTGTTTTTTGCTGAAGCAATTGGGGTTAAGTGACTTGCCCAGGATCACACAGCTAGGAAGTGTCTGAGACCAGATTTGAACTCAGGTCGTCCTGACTTCAAGGCTGGTGCTCTATCCATTGCGCCACCTAGCTGCCCCTGGAACTTAGATTTTTAAGAAAGAAAAAAAAAAAAACCTTAACCTCAATTTAAAGTTTCTAAACATTGCCTAACATTTATATCAAGAGATAATACAGAAGAGAATTTTGAATTAAAATCAATGCTTATGTGGATAGAGCACCAGCCCTGAGGTCAGGAGGATCTGAGTTCAAATTTGGTCTCAGACACTTACAAACAATTCTTAACTGTGTGACCCTGGGCAAGTCACTTAACCCCAATTGCCTCAGCAAAAATAAATAAATAATAAAATCAATGCTTATTTTTTTCTTTGCAAATCTGTATACCCTAAGTGGTAACTACCATAAGTTACTTCAAGCTTTTTGTGGTCAGATAAGAAAATATGGCTGATGAAAGCAATTTTTGAAGATTGGTTTTCAATATATTTTAGTGCAGCTATTGAAAAATATTGCCAGGACAATTTCACATTTAAAGCATTGCTGCTGTTTTTTTGTTTGTTTTTTATAATGGTTCATCTTATCCAACTGTATCTGATTTGCTATGTTGTCAGTGAGCATCCAGTTTCACAGAGATGTGGATAAAAGTTCTTTGCATTAATGTATCTTGAATGTTTTAAAAGATATTTTTATTTTTTTTATTAAAAGCTTTTTATTTACATGAGTGATTTTTCTACATTGACCTTTGCAAAACTTTTTTTTTTTGTTCCAAGCTTTTCCCTTCCTCCCCTCACCCCCCACCCCTAGATGACAGGTAATCTAATGCATGCTAAATATGTTAAATTATATGACAAATCCAGTATATGTATACATATCTATAGTTATCTTACTGCACAAGAAACATCAGATCTAGAAAGAGAGGGGGGAAAAAAACAACCTAAGAAGGAAAACAAAATGCAAGGAAATATTCACAGAAAGTGTTAAAATGCTGTGTTGTGGTTCTCACTCAGTTCCCTCAGGCCTCTCTCTGGATGTATATGACTATCTTTATCGCTGAACAATAGGAACTGGTTTGAAACACATCATTATGGAAGAGAACCATGTCCATCAGAATTGATCATTGTATAGTCTTGTTGCTGTGTATAATGTTCCTCTGGTTCTGCTGATTTCACTCAGCATCAGTTCATGCAAGTCTCTCCAGGCCTCTCTGAAATCATCCTGCTGAATGTTACTTACAGAACAATAACCTTCCATGACATTCATATACCATAATTTATTCAGCCATTCTCCAATTGATGGGCATCCTTTCAGTTTCCAGTTTCTTGTCACTACAAAAAGGGCTGCCACAAACAATTTTGCACATGTGGGTCCCTTTCCCTCCTTTAAGATTTCTTTGGGATATAGGCCTAGGAAAAACACTGCTGGGTCAAATGGTATGCAGAGTTTGATAACTTTTTGAGCATAATTCCAGATTGCTCTCTAGAATAGTTGGATCCATTCACAGTTCCACCAACAATGTATCAGTGTCCCAGTTTTCCCGCATTCTCTCCAACATTCATCATTATCTTTTCCTGTCATCTTAGCCAATCTGACAGGTGTGTAGTGGTATCTCAGAGTTGTCTTAATTTGCATTTCTCTGATCAATAGTGATTTGGAGCACCTTATGTAACTAGAAATAGTTTCAATTTCTTCATCTCAAAATTATTCATATCTTTTGACCATTTATCAATTGGAGAATGGCTTGAATTCTTACATATTTGAGTCAATTCTCTATATATTTTAGAAATGAGGCCTTTATCAGAACTCTTAAATGTAAAAATGTTTTCCCAGTTTATTGCTTCCCTTCTAATCTTGTCTGCATTCATTTTGTTTATACAAAAACTTTTTAACTTGATATAGTCAAAATTATCTATTTTGTGATTAATAATGATATCTAGTTCTCCTTTGGTCACAAATTCCTTCCTCCTCCACAGGTCTGAGAGGTAAATCATCCTACATTGTTCTATTTTGTTTATATTATCATTCTTTATGTCTAGATCATGAATCCATTTCGACCTTATCTTGGTACGCGGTGTTAGGTGTGGGTCAGTGCCTAGTTTCTTCCATACTAGTTTCCAATTTTCCCAGCAGTTTTTGTTAAATAGTGAGTTTTTATCCCCAAAACTGGGGTCTTCGGGTTTATCAAACACTAGATTACTATTGTCATTGAGTATTTTGTCCTGTGAACCTAACCTATTCCACTGATCCACTACTCTGTTTCTTAGCCAGTACCAAATGGTTTTGATGACCACTGCTTTATAATATAGCTTAAAATCTTGTACAGCTAGGCCACCCTCATTTGCTTTTTTTTTTTTCATCAATTCCCTTGAAATTCTTGATTTTTTGTTTTTTCTAGATGAATTTTGTTGTTATTTTTTCTAGGTCAGTTAAATAATTTCTTGGGAGTTTGATTGGCATAGCACTAAATAAATAGATTAGTTTAGGTAGTATTGCCATCTTTATTATATTTGTTCGATCTATCCAAAAGCACTTGATATTTTTCCAATTGTTTAGATCTGACTTTATTTGTGTGGAGAGTGTTTTGTAGTTTTGCTCATATAGATCCTGACTTTCCCTTGGCAGATAAATTCCCAAATATTTTATGCTATCAAAAGTTATTTTAAATGGAATTTCTCTTTGTATCTCTTGCTGTTGGATTTTGTTCGTGATGTATAAAAATGCTGATGATTTATATGGATTTATTCTGTATCCTGCGACTTTGCTAAAGTTGTGGATTAATTCTAATAGTTTTTTAGTTGATTCTCTAGGGTTCTCTAAGTAGACCATCATAACATCTGCAAAGAATGATAATTTGGTTTGCTCATGACCTACCCTAATTCCTTTATTCTCTTTTTCTTGTCTTATTGGTCTTATTGCCAAAGCTAGCATTTTTAATACAATATTGAATAGTAATGGTGATAGTGGGCAACCTTGTTTAACTCCTGATCTTATTGGGAATGGTTCCAGTTTATCACCATTACATATGATGCTAGCTGATGGTTTTAAATAGATGCTACTATTTTAAGGAAAAGTCCATTAATTCCTATACTCTCAAGTGTTTTTAATAGGAATGGATGTTGGATTTTATCAAATGCTTTTTCTGCATCTATTGAGATTATCATATGGTTTTTGTTAATTTGGTTATTAATATAGTCATTTATGCTAATAGTTTTCCTAATATTGAACTATCCCTGCATTCCTGGTATAAATCCCACTTGGTCATGGTGTATTATTTTGGAAATGATTTAATTTCTTTGCTAATATGTTATTTAAGATTTTTGCATCAATATTCATTAGGGAGATTGATCTATAATTTTCTTTCTCTGTTTTGGTTTTACCTAGTTTAGGTATCAGTACCAGGTCTGTGTCATAAAAGGAATTTGGTAGGAGTCCAGTCCTTCTTTCCCTATTTTTTCAAATAGTTTATATAATATTGGAGTTAATTGTTCTTTAAATGTTTGGTAGAATTCACATGTAAATCCATCTGGTCCTGGGAATTTTTTCTTAGGGAGCTGATTAATGACTTGTTCTATTTCTTTTTCTAAAATGGGACTATTTAAGTAATTTATTTCTTTTTCTGTTAATGTGGACAATCTATATTTTTGTAGATATTCCTCCATTTCACTTAGGTTATCAAATTTATTGGCATAAACTTGGGCAAAGTAACTCGTGATTATTGCTCTAATTTCCTCTTCATTGGTGGAAAGTTCTCCCTTTTCATTTTTGTGATTAACAATTTGATTTTCCTCTTTCCTTTTTCTAATCAAATTAACTAGAAGTTTATCTTTTTTGTTGGTTTTGTCATAAAACCAACTTTTAGTTTTATTTATTAATTCAATAGTTTTTTTTACTTTCAATTTTATTAATCTCTCCTTTTATTTTTAGGATTTCTAGTTTGGTATTTGATTGGGGATTTTTAATTTGTTCTTTCTCTAGCTTTTTTAGTTGCAAACCCAATTCATTGATTTTCTCTTTCTCTATGTTATGCAAATAAGCATCTAGAGATAGAAAATTTCTCCTTATTACCGCTTTGGCTGTATCCCAAAAATTTTGGTATGTTGTCTCATTATTGTCATTCTCTTGGATGAAATTAGTAATTGTGTTTGTAATTTGCTGTTTCACCCATTCATTCTTTAGGATGAGATTATTTAGTTTCCAGTTGCTTCTTGGCCTACTTTCTCCTGGCCTTATATTGCATGTGATTTTTATTCCATCATGAGCTGAAAAAAATACATTTACTATTTCTGCCTTCCTGCGTTTGATTTTGAGGTTTTTGTGTCCTCACACATGGTCAATTTTTGTATAAGTTCCATGGACTGCCGAGAAAAAAGTAAACTCCTTTCTGTCTCCATTTAATTTCCTCCAAAGATCTATCATACCTAACTTTTCTAACATTTTGTTTACCTGTTTTAACTTCTTTCTTATTTATTTTGTGGTTTGATTTATCTAGTTCTGAGAAAGGGAGGTTGAGATCCCCCACTGTTAATAGTTTTGCTGTCTGTTTCTTCTTGCATCTCTCTGAACTTTTCTTCTAGGAATTTCCATGCTATACCACTTGGTGCATATATGTTTAGTATTGATATTGCTTTATTATCTATGGTTCTCTTTAGGAAGATATAATTTCCTTCTTTGTCTCTTTTAATTAAGTCTATCTTTGCTTTTACTTGATCTGAGATCAGGATTGCTACCCCTGCTTTTTTTTTGTTCACCTGAAGCATAATAGATTCTGCTCCAGCCTTTTACCTTCACCCTGTATGTGTCTCTATACTTTATTTTTTTATTTTTTTTGCTGAGGCAATTGGGGTTAAGTGACTTGCCCAGGGTCACACAGCTAGGGAATGCTAAGTGTCTGAGATCAGATTTGAACTCAGGTCCTCCTGACTTCAGGGATGGTGCTCTATTGCCCCGTGTCTCTATACTTTAGATGTGTTTCTTGTATACAACATATTGTTGGATTTTTGTTTTTATTCGCTTCTCCTTTATGGGAGAGTTCATTCCATTTACATTCACAGTTAAAATAACTAATTCTGTATTTCCTGCCATTAAAAGATGTTTTTATAACTACTTTGTTATTTACCAATATTGAATCAAATATATTTTTCTTTTCCTTTGTTGTTATGTTAATAGACAAAATTATTTAATTATTACTATTTAAATTGGATATTTCTGTTGAGCTGGGACCAATAGCTGTATTTTACAATATTACTCTTTTATAGCATGAATTTGATTAATGTGACAACTTCACAGGATTTGTTATTTGCACTAATTAGACAACTCATTAAGTTAGTAATTGTTTTTTTATACTAACAAAATAAAATAGCATTTAACTAATCACAGCAGATGAAGAGGAAATTTTAAAAAGTTAGAACTGTTTTGCTCAGCTATAAACCAAAAGACTGATAATTTATAAAGAAAAAATTACAAAATATAAAATAGCCTTAGTAATAGAAAAATCAAGAAATCAAATTAGCCATTAATGTACTTCCAGGGTAGTAGTATGGAAATTCCAGATGGATCATGTGTGAATTCTTCCTAATATCCATATACCAGTTAATTTTAATCTTATATGAATTGTTTGAGAAAGAGATTTTCTTTCTTTCTTTCTTTCCTTCTTTCTTTCTTTCTTTCTTTCTTTCTTTCTTTCTTTCTTTCTTTCTTTCTTTCTTTCTTTCTTTCTTTCTTTCTTTCTTTCT
>JAJPUD010001175.1:186205-260682 GCA_023553655.1 Myrmecobius fasciatus | reverse complement strand
AAGAGATTTTTAAAAAAACAATTTACAATAAAAAGTTTTATTTTGTGATACTTAGCGAGGGATAGATAAATCAGAAGAGGATAAAACATGGATAAATATCTAATGAATATTCATGCAAATATATTGGGTAAGATACAAAGAGTCTTATCTACATATTTAAAAATAGGCCTTTTTTGTTTGTCAGATTTATAATGTGTAGGGGAAGAAGAAAGAAATAAGTATTTATCCTGTGCTTACTATGTGCTAGACACTATGCTAAATGCTTTACAAATATTACCTCATTTGATCCTTCAATAACTTTGATGGTTTCTGTTGTTATCATCCCTATTTTATAGTTGAAGAAACAGACATATAGTGAAGGGACTTGCCAAAGGTCACACACAGTGTGTGTCTGAGCTAGATATGAATTCAGTTGGAGACATGTTGTAAAGGAAGTTAAATACTAAATAAAGGAATTTGTGTTTGTTCCTAGAGGTAATAGAGCACCACAGGAGTTCAAATATATAGAGATTGCGTTAGAAAATACTTGAGGCAAAGATTGTCATAGTAGACCAGGAAAAAGGTCATCAAGACTTGAATTAGTGTATTGTTTTATATTTGAAGGTTCAAACCTGGGTGACTGTGAGGAAAGTAATGCTACTGGTAGAAGTAGGTTACTCAAGAAGAGAGAGAGGCATTTGGATGTAAGTGAGATTAGAGCTGGATGTATAATTCTGGAAGTCAAATATAAAATAGATGTGAGGTGAGGAGGAGAGAAAGGAGGAATAGAGGGAGAGGGAGTATGTGTGTTTTTTTTTTTTTTAAGATAGTGTTAAAGAGAGAAACAAATATTTTGCTCAAATTTTCAATTCCACATCTCTAACTGCCTATTAGATACTATTTGTACTTTACTGATCAAGGTACCACATCCTTTCCGGCTCCTAGGTTTGAAACTTTGACTTTATCCTAAATTCCTCATTTTCCCTCATCCTTCTTAATTCAGTTCCTTGCTTGTTTCTACAACATTTTCACATTTGATACCTTCTTTCATAGGCAAGTTTTTCTGCTTACTTTTTAAAGAGCTTGACATCCTGTCCTACTGTACCTTTTTAGCCTCAGACATCTTAAAGGTGTCTAATAAATGTTTGTTGATTAATTTGTGGAATAATTAAGCAAAATTATTTCAATTAGATTCATACCATAAACTATTTTCAACATATACTTTAGTTATTAGTTAATATTTCAGTTGTAATTTTCAGATTTAGAGGAAGAAGAACATTATAAGGACTGATAAGGAAAGGTGGTAAATTATCAAAAAGCCTCTTGACTATTTTGAGTTTGTATTTGATTTGCTGAAGATTTGTCTAGAAGAATTACCTCATTAAAGGCTCTGAAACTAAAAATCAGTTATTGCCTAAAGGAATCTATTGTACATTTGTGAAACAATAAGTTACTTTTCATAAATGAAGAGTTGGCATGTCACTTTTCAAAAGTTACCCTTCTTTAGATGGTTGTAACTAAGATTTGTGACTTTATTGGTCTGGGTACTTTCTTTACTAATACAGATTACTACCCTACTTCACTTTAAGAAATGGCTTCACAAGATGCTGTTACCAAAAATATTCATCAGCTGGTAGCCAGCTTTTTGTAGTGTGCCTCTAAAGTTAGTAGGCTGGTTCTCATACAAATCTTGTGCCAGGCTCATACTGTATTATTAATTATATATACATCTCTTTGGAGCAGGAGGGAGCGTGTGGAAGTTCCCCCTCTCTTTCACCCCCTATGGATAATATATTCTAGAACAGTATTCTGGAACTCTCAATTCATTTCTCCCATTGTAGCCATCAGCAAGTCTAATAATGATCTTCTAAATTAGATACTGAAATAGTTTTTGAAGGGCCAACCCTCAGAGTTTCCTGGGTAAGAGCCAAGTTTCACAGCAATACTTTGTCCTAGTCTATGTGTGGTTAACAATGACTTAGTGTTTAGAATCAGGACACTGAAATCTGTTTCTGAAAAAGAAATATTGCAGGACAGTTCTGTTTTATTTCTCTGGAATACTTGATGCTTAGGGACTAAATTGGAAGGAAAGACCAACCAAGAAGGATATCCTATTAGTAGGAGGAGGACTGTCTGATTGTTGGTACTGGATTCCAGGGTGAGTGATTAGTAGCATTTGGCTTATGAAGAAAAGTGACTAAAAATAACTCATGAGGAGAGTTTTAGTCAGGTCCAATTTCGGGTTCTAGCTGAGCTAGCTGCAAGTTTGACCACTCCTATAAAGCTGGAGCAATCTAAAGTATATGATAAATATTTTCTGAAGACGTTAGCAGCATGAATGAGGACAAAGGTATATAACTAGTTTCTTAATGAAAAAGATAGAATTATGTACTTTGTGTTTGGCTCATATGTTTATTTAATTTTTCAATTTTACTTTGTGAAAGTAAGTTGAGTGCTATAGAAGGAGGGCGAGTGTTCAGCATTTGCTTTTTTAAACTTATTAGAGCATTGTCTTGGTAATATCTTGTTTGTAGGGACGGTACTTCATTAGATTTTGTTTGAATATGTAGCCTAAATAATTTTGGGGTTTAAAAATTAGGAAATTGGAAGATACACACAGCTTTTCTTTGTCAGACTTGTACATTTAGAAGATTAATTTCTAAAATTCCTTCTAGTGGGGTGCATGATTCTCTGTGGAAGTTGGCCTATTTTTTGAGGCAGGCAATATGTGCAAAGAAGGAAATTTGATTTCAACTCAAGATTTAATACCTTCGAATATAGCTTACTAATTTGTTATTTTTTAGGGCTGAATTGTTTTGTTCATCATCCTTTACAAGTATTGGTTGTCTCCCAGTTTAAAAAAAACAAAGTGCTTTTTCTTCAGTTTTTGAATAAATTTTTCTTCGAAATGGTATTTTATTTGTTAACTAGAATACAAAATTTTTCCATGATTGCTCAAGGGATCACATTCTTTCTAGATCTGGCCTAAAAGTCGCTTTTATTTGCCTCATTGTAAAACTTTCAAATTTCTGAAACATGGGTCTTTTGGTTGGTTGGGCCTTATACACACACATTACAATTTATTTTTACAGAGATTCTTAAGAGATGAAGATTTCATTCTTTAAGTCAGTATTTTAATTTCCTTTCGGGAATGGTGAAAGTTTATTAATGTATATCTCATAAAGACAACTTTATAGGAAGGAAGATTTTTTTGTGTGATAGACCCCTGGCCTCTTTGAGAGTCTGAAAGGAACTAAGGAACTCTTTTCAGAATGTCTTTAAATGCTTGAAATAAAGTACATAAAATTATACCAGCAGCCAATTATATTGAAATATAATTATCAAAAATCAAATGTCTCATTTTTATTAATGCCAAATAATGAGAAATGTATTTAATATAGGCAAGTTAAAATTAAATTTTGTTTTAAAAAGGTGACATTGTGAAAACTTGTTGACTATATTCATAATTGAAGAAAATATTAAATTTTAGTCAGAGCTTAGTGAAAATAATGATGTAAACTTTTTCTCCCATCCATAGATCCCTTGGGGATCCTTGGAGTTTAAATTAAGAATCCTTGTTCCTAAAGTGTGTCCTCTTAGTATTTATTTGTCTGGTAACCTATGGGAATGAAGAATTCTATTCTCCTCTCTCTTCCTCCCTCTCTTTTCTCTCTTTCTCTTTCTCTCTCCCTCCTCTCCCCTCCAAAAGGGGAGATTCACTTAGGAAAAGAGTTTACAACAAAAATAAGAAATAAAATAGGCACCAGGATTGGCAGATATGAAATAGAGTTGGGAGATCTTATAGTTGGCAAGGAAAAAAACAAGTTAATCTAGAGAAAGGAAGTGCTCCATGAGGTGGGAGAAAGTCATTAACTGACAAATTAGACTAACCAGAGTAAGGAGCACTTCCTTTCTTTAAAAGAAATGCACCATGAATAAGAAAAGCGAGTACCTTATTGTAGGCTTAGTCCTCAAGAGAACTTACCCTCTTTTTTTTTCTTAAATTCTCATAATATTTTAAAGTGAAACTCTCATGTTATCTATATTCTTAATATCTATAAAAGTATTAAGCTCTTATTTTATCAAGTATTATATTTAGCATTGACTAAACTCAGTTTTTTTTCCATGATCATATGCAGTTTATGAAACTACGAAGTCTTATCACAAGTACATTTGATTTAGTATAACTGTGATCCTAATAATCAGTAATGTTTGTTAGACATTTATATAGATTTTTGATTGGAAACAGATAATATATTTAAATAATCAGGATGGTAATCTAGTGATCTCTTGGGTACAATTTTGATAGGTTTTTTTTTTTGCACAGTAAATAAATACATAATAAAATGTGTCATTCAATCAAAGATATTTATTAAGACCTTACTAGTACCAGGCCCTGTGCCAAGCATTGGAGATACAAAGAAAAATGTTCCTGTTCTCAAAGAACTTAACATTTTTTTTTAATAATTTTTTTTCAATTCTCTCCCTCCTCTTCTTCCTTCCATCCTTGAATAAAGAAAGGATAGTCATCTACTTTATTATTTTTATACCACAAAAATATTCCAAAAGTAATCAATCAGCATTCATTTATTAAGTGCCTCATAAAGAGACAAGGTAGTCCCTGGCCTCTTGGAGCTTACAATCCACATTTGTACTATTACCTGTTCTTCATGGACACTCCCTCCGATTTCCATTCTTTGTTAACCTCAAAAATAACTAATTATTTTTGTTCATTTTTTAGAGTTTGTTTTCTTTATGACTGACCTCTTTCTTAATCAACCTACTTTCTAATTCCTCTCCCCTCTTCTCTCCTTTCTCTCTTATTTGCCTGTTGGGTGAAACAAATTTTTGTACTGAATTGTGTGTGTATTTTTTTTTCTTCCTTTGGCCTATTCAGATGAGAATAGCATCATCCTTCAGAAATCTGCCTTTCCATATTTTTCTAAATCCACCAACTCATAATTTCCTACACTATAACTGTATTCCAATCTTATTCTACCTAGTTATTTTAAATAGTCTAAAATAATATTTATTAATATGGATGACATATAGTACTGTTTCCCTATTTTTCTCTTTTGATTAAATCTATTTTAGTTATCTTTTTTGCTCACATTTTTTATGTTTGTATCTGTTTTTTCTGTGTTGTTGCTGTTGTTTTCTTTTTTTCTTTCTGTCTTTCTTGTTCCTCTTCCTTCCTCCTTCCTTCCCCTCCTCCTCTTTCTTTCTTCCTCTTTCCTCTTCCCCTCCCTCCTCCTCATTTACTTCCCTCCTCTTCTCTCCTCCTCTTCCTTCTCCTCCTCCTCTCCTTGCTTCTTCTCTCCTTCCTCCTCCTCTCCTTTCTCCTTCTCCTCTCCTTTCTCCTCTTCTTCCTCCTCTTCTTCCCCCTCCTCTTTTTCTTCCTTTCTCTTCCTTCCTTCCTCTGTCCATCCCTTTCTTTCTCCCTCCTTTTTTCCCTTCCTTCCCAATGAGCTTTGCATTTTTTTTCTCCTTGTTCTATTTCCCCGGTCAGTTATTTTTATTCTGAGATTGCTTAAATTTTCTTTTTTCTTCAGCCTCTTGATTTTAATATTTCTTAATGATTTCATTAGCTTTTATTTGATCTACTTTTTTACTTTTATTTATTTTTATTTTTTTTGCTGAGGCAATTGGAGTTAAGTGACTTGCCCAGGGTCACACAGCTAGGAAGATATTGTGTCCTTGTCTAGGAATGTGTCCCTGTGCCCATCCATCACTGTTGTCATGAGATCAGATAGCATTTATACAAATCTTCCTAGACTTAGTTAGATGTCTCTGAGTTCCTAAACCCTTCAGAGTTGTTTTTCTTTATGCTGTTGTCTTTATATAATTTTTTTTTAAGCTCGGCTCATTTTCTTTAAATCAGTTCATATTACACACAGTCCTCTGAAATTATTTCTTGTTATTTCTTATTCCACATTGATATTCTGTTACATTACATGTACCATAGTTTGTTTAGCTATTCTCTACCTGTTTCAGAAACAATCTAAGGTACCTTTTTAGATTCAAGATTTTATTTTATTTTATTTTTTTCCCTTCTGCTTTTCTCCCTATTCCTCTTTTAATATCCAGAAGTTTGTTTTTCTTGCAACTGTTTCCTTCTTTGTATTGTTCTCTTCATTAACTTTATTCCCACCTTCCTATTCCTGCTTATTTTCTTGTGGACTTCCATGTATTTATACATTAAATTCTTTGTCCATTTCACTCAAGAGTAACACTCGTTTAATGCCCATTTGCCCCATTCTTTTCTTTATACTTTCTCACTCACTCCAATTATGAGTAATCATAGCTTATTTCAGTTGTTCGAATTCTCTGGATTTTTCTATTTATAACTTAAAGCTGCCTCCTAGTTTGGGTCTTTACATCAAAAAAAATGTTTGAAAGTCATTTATTCCATTAAGGTTCCTCCCTCCCCCTCCTTTTTTTTGGGGGGGGGCGTTATACTCTCCTTCCCTGGGGAAATAAGTTATTTCAGGTTGTAAGCCTGTTTCCTTTATTTTTTGAAATACTGTATTTCAGGATTTCCTGGTTTTTAGTAGATACTATGAGGTTTCATATGACCTTGACTGGTTCCTTGGTACTTCAGTTGCTTCTTTCTGGATGCTTGTAGTATTTTTTTTTTTTCCCCTTTGATATGGAAGCTCTGAACTTTGGCTATGACATTTCTGGGACTTTTCCTTTTAAGATTTTTTTTTCCCTTAATAGTATTTTGTTTTTCCAAATACATGCAAAGATAGTTTTCAACGTTCACCATTTCAGAACCTTATGTTCCAAATCTTTCTTCCTCTTCTCCCTCCCCAAGAAATCCAATATAGGTTAAACATTTGCATTCTTATAAACATGTTTCCATATTCGTTCTACTACATAAAAAATATCAAAAGGGGGAAAAACACAAGAAAAAAATAATAACAAAAAAGGTGAAATGAAAATACTATGCTGTGATCCACATTCAGACTCCATAGTTCTCTCTCTGGAGGTGGATCTCACTTTCCATCACAAATCTATTGGAGTTTTCTTGAATTACCTCATTATTGAAAAGAGTCAAGTCCATCATGGTTGATCAACACAATCTTCTTGTTACTGTGTTCAATGTTCTCTTGGTTCTGCTCAATTCACTCAGCATCAGTTCGTATAATTCCCAGGTTTTTCTGAAATTAATATGCTCATTATTTCTTAAAGATCAATAATATCTCATTACATTTATGTACCATAATTTATTCAACCATTTCTTAATTGAGGAATATTCACTCATTTTCCAGTTCCTTGCCTCTACAAAGAGGTCTACAACAAACATTTTTGAATGTGTGGATCCTTTCCCCTCTCTTATGATCTTTTTGGGATATAGACACTGTTGGATCAAAGGGTATGCATAGTTTCATAGTCCTGTGAGCATAGTTCCAAATTGATCTCCAGAGTGCTTTGATCATTTCACACCACCACCAGCAATGCATTCATGTCCCAGTTCTCCAACATCTCCTCCAACATTGATCATTTTCTTTTTCTGTCATCTTAGCCAATCTAAGAGGTGTGAAAACTATTTCACCTTAGTTGTCTTAATTTGCATTTCCAACCAATAGTGACTTAGAACTACTTTTTTTTTATAAAAAGCTTTTTATTTACAAAACATGAGTGATTTTTCTACATTGACCATTGCAAAACTTTTTTTTTTTGTTCCAAGCTTTTCCCTTCCTCCCCTCACCCCCCACCCCTAGATGACAGGTAATCTAATACATGCTAAATATGTTAAATTATATGACAAATCCAATATATGTATACATATCTATGCAGTTATCTTACTGCACAAGAAACATCAGATCTAGAAAGAGAGGGGGGAAAAAACAACCTAAGAAGGAAAACAAAATGCAAGGAAATATTCACAGAAAGCGTTAAAATGCTGTGTTGTGGTCCACACTCAGTTCCCTCAGGCCTCTCTCTGGATGTATATGACTATCTTTATCGCTGAACAATAGGAACTGGTTTGAATCACAAACTGAAGAGAACCATGTCCATCAGAATTGATTATCATATAGTCTTGTTGCTGTGTATAATGTTCTACTGGTTCTGCTGATTTCACTCAGCATCAGTTCATGCAAGTTTCTCCAGGCCTCTCTGAAATCATCTGCTGGCCGTTTCTTACTGAACAATAATATTCCATAATATTCATATACTATAATTTATTCAGCCATTCTCCAATTGATGGGCATCCTTTCAGTTTCCAGTTTCTAGCCACTACAAAAAGGGCTGCCACAAACATTTTTACACATGTGGGTCCCTTTCCCTCCTTTAAAATCTCTTTGGGATATAGGCCCAGTAGAAACACTGCTGGGTCAAATGGTATGCACAGTTTGATAACTTTTTGAGCATAAGAAGTACTTTTTTTTCATATGACTAGAAATGACTTTAATTTTGTCTAAAAATTGTCTTCATATCATTTGACCATTTATCAATTGGGAAATGGCTTGTATTCTTATAAATTTGAGTTAATTCTCCATATATTTTAGAAATGAAGTTTATTAGAAACAGTGGTGCCTTTTGGGGTTTCTTTCAGAAGTGATCAAAGGATTCTTTCTCTATTTACTTTGCCTTCTGGTTTTTATTTTTTAGCATGTTTCATTTAGTGCTTTTTGTTGCACTCTGTCCAGCAGTTTTTAGTAAAACGTGCTTTTCAGAGAATCCAGTGATTCTTAAAAGTAATTCCCCCTGACAATTTCTACATCAATTGTTTTTTATATCAGATAGTTTAAATTTTCTTCTTTTTTTTAATTTAATGATTTAGATGTAGTGTCTCTTGCTATACTTGACAAAAATGTGAAAGGAATTTATTTAAGTTACTTGTGTTCTTGGAATACTTCATACTCGTAGCTTATCTTCAGACAGCCAGTTGCTAGGAAATGTAGTGCACTTCAGAAATTAAATTTCTGTAATAAAGCTTTATTTTTTCATCAAATGATGATGTTTCTAACTTTTTTGTCTTTCGACAGAGGCAAAGCATGGAGGACATAAGAATGGAAAGAAAGAAGGACTGTCTGGAAGTTCATTTTTCACATGGTTTATGGTAATTGCATTGCTGGGCGTCTGGACTTCTGTAGCTGTTGTTTGGTTTGATCTTGTTGATTATGAAGAAGTTCTAGGTAAGAGTTGGTTTTTCATACTTTAAAAAATTACAAATATGTATATGTCTATTCTGACAGTATAATTTAAATATTTAATGCTACTCTCTATCTTCAGAATATTCAATTATAAGCAAAATTTGAATCTCCTAGTTTGTTGACTGGATTTATGGAAGAGTACTCATGCTTCTTAGAAAAGCAAATAATGTTGTAGCTTACTTAAATATAATGTGAATAAAAGTTTTAGATTTTAATTTAGAAAAATGACCCCCAAATACACAAGGTTGACATTTGATTACCAAAGACTTGAAGATTAGAGAGAAATTTGCAGAAAAAATTTTTAGGTTTTTTTAATGGGTTCATAGTGAATTATTATTAGAGAAAGAAACATGTAAATCAAATAGTAAAATAAGGGAATATATTTAAAACAATTTGTGTTTTTTAATGTAACAGTTCTCATATTTTATATATTTTTATATGCATGCAGCCAAAGCAAAGGACTTCCGTTATAACTTGTCAGAGGTACTTCAAGGTAGGCTGTTCAAGACATTTTTAAAAAGCTTATATTTTCTTTCTCTGAAATTTTGCTACACCTTATTTTACTTTATTTGTCTTTTAAAGAAACTTCCACAATATATGAGGTATGACCAGTGTCCCGCAAGTGTATATAGTTTTAATTGTTGACTTTTTAGCTTAAGCTAATTATTAATTTTAACTTTTATCTTCAGATCTACAACTTTCACTTTAAATTTTGTCAAAAAAAATAGGAGTTTTATAACTTTCATTTCTCCTGTTTCTTTGTGAATTTTTTTCTTAGAAATGTGTTCACTTTCGGAAATGTTAGTGGTAAATTACATCAGTCATTTGTCTGAGTAGAAAAAAAAACCTTCTGTATAACTTCAGTCTTTTAGACCAAAAAAAAAAAAAAAAAAAAAGAGGAACTAGAAACTGAGCATGTTAGAGGTACACACCATTCTGCTACTATTACTAGTTCCTAAAAAGTTACAACAAAGCTTTTGAAGATATTTTTGTAAGTGACATAATTGACATCTGGGCTGTTTTGGGGGAATTGTATTCAGTAATGATAAATATAAATCGTCTTGCTGGAAAGTGAAGCTTTAAAGTTTTTTGTTTTTATTTTTGTTTTTTCAAATTAGAATGCTTGCTTTCCTTGACAAAGAAATGCTTATATTGCCTTTTTCTTTTGGATGAATCCTAATCTTTTTATTTTTATTTTATTTTTAAATACTTAAAACTTTTGTTGCTTAATTAGATTTTTAAATGGGATAGATAAAGTGCTTTATTCATAGCATCAGGATATCTTTAATATTAGACATCTTATTTTAGGTCTTGCTTACTAAGAAAACTTTATTGTAGCCTTTTTTTGGGAGGGAAGGGGTAACTGGTTCTGTTGTAAATGCTAGTTTTTGAATAGAAAAATAACTATTTCTTTGTTTTTAGTTACTTGGTTCAGTAAATACCTAATTTTTTTATTGAAAAATTATTTATTTATTCTATTCGTTTTTATTTTCTACCTGGATCAGATTTGATTATGACTTTCAATGTTGAATAAATCAACAAATATTTTTAGATTTCAAAACATGAAGTTTCCTTAACTATTTTTTAAATTTTATTTTTGAGGCAATTGAGCTTAAGTGATTTACCCAGAATCACACAGCTAGTAAGTATTAAATGTCTGAGGATGGATTTGAACTCCAGTTCTCCTGACTTCAGAGCTGATGCTTATTCCACTGTGTTATCTAGCTGTCCCAACTTCCTTAACTACTAATTATATATGTTTAATATTGTGAAGTTGGACAAGATACTTAAAAGTTTTTAGCATTACTACAAAAATCTTTTACTGTATAAACTGTTCATTTCATAACCTCAAACTTTAAAAAAATTATTATAAAATGAAGTAAATTTATTTAATCATTTATGATAAAATGAAGTAAATTTATCTAATCATTTATGATTTTCATTTTTTTATTAATTGGATAAATGAAAAATCAGAGTTTCAAAGTGAATTCTATGTGATTTTTAGATATATTAAGAAAAGGTAATTGTGACTTGTTTGTAAAGAGATAAATAGTTGGCTAGAAGTACAGTGGACTAATTGCAATAGTATATATGTCTACTATGCAGATTTCAATAAATGGAAATATCCAACTATCTTCTTCTCTTTCATTCCCACCCTCCCTTTTCCCCTACCATTTTTTTAAATTTAATTATAGGGAAGCTGGGAATCTATGATGCGGATGGTGATGGTGATTTTGATGTTGATGATGCCAAAGTTTTACTAGGTAAGTATACCTTAATTTTGGAATAGTACAGGAATATGCCCAAAATGATATTATGCATGGAATCTTGATTGTGAAAACATTTAAGATTTTGTCCATAGATTGGCATAGCTTTATACATTTTTAAGAAGACAGATTTTGTGTGAAGTGTTCCTTGTATGCAAACCTTGGTAAATCAAGAATAAATTTTATAAGTACTATCTTTATCTTGAAAATACTTTTTATGTGAATATTATAAATTTTAAAGATAATATTGTTTGAAGTATTCATTGTATGCAAATCTTGGTAAATCGAGAATAATTTTATCTCGTATCTTCATCTTGAAAATACTTTTTATCTGAACATTTATTGTCTTGTTTAAAAATGGTGCTACTTGGCTTTCAAATTAACTGTATAATTATTTTAATTTTTTATTTTTGGCTTTGAAATTATCTTTTATATAAGCTTAAATTTTAAATTAAAGTTTAAAGTCTTTGTAAGTCTACCATAAAATAATATAGTAATAGTAAAAAGTTACAATATGTAGTCTGTTATACATCATGGAAGTAAACACTTTAAATATACTATATTTGATCCCGTTGAGAGCTTCAGATGACTAAATCTTTTTGTTATTCTCCCCACTTTATTCTTGTGAAAGTGATGGTGCTTTGATAGAGAGAAGAGCCCATTGATTATTCTTGATTGCTAGCAAACCTTGTTGATTTTTCTCTGAAAATCATGTCAAATTTCTTAATATTTTTGTCTATGTATATTTCTGCTCATGATATACCCTTATATCCTTTAGTTACTTTAGTATGAAATATTTTCACTCACATCATACTTTAATGCCTCATCATATAACGAACGGGTATGACCACTGACCCTTGAAATGTGTATAGGTATAGCATAAGCTATGAAAGTCTTATTAAGCAGAAAAGGATGGATTGCCACCAAACCAGCCTAATTAAGACTGGAATGGCTTATCACCAGATTGACTGTCTGGGGATGAAATTTTGGAAAACTTTATATTTCAAGTAAGCCATGATTTTCTGTTTAAGACAAACTTCATATGCTAAAATGGAAATGTAAGTTCTAAGAATGGCTTTTTTTTTTAAGTTAATGTGCAGGAAGGATCAGTATTTGCTTTTTGGGGTATCTTGTTTTTTTGGTAGTAGGAATAAGATTCTATCACCCTATTGAATTTTTTTAAATATGATTTTAATTGTAGATATTTGGATTGAGGTTTTAAAAAGATACATATTCCTGTTTGAAAAGCATTCATAGCCCATGTACTAATTGGAATGATGTTCATTTATGACCATCAAAAATGTTTCATTATTCTTTAATTTAAAAAAAGTTTTAAATGCTCAAACTAATCGTGTGGCATTTATATAATTGCACTATCTACTTAGTAAGAAGAATGTTTTTCTTTAAGCAATTCTTCATTTTAGTATGATGAAAAATTAGTTTACTATTTCAAAACTCTATTTTCCAAATTTTTAATATACATTGATTCATTTTTTAGAAAGAAATTATTAAAATATGTCTACAAATTATGTTTAAAATACAATTTCTTCTTTGTTGAGTGTTAGAAATTGTCAAACAACAGTTATTCAAAAGATTTTATTTTTTCATTGTCCACATGTGTGGCAGGATTACATTTGGATTTCAAGTATCAAATTTCAGATTTGGAAATTGATTAGACTTTTAAATTGATTAGACGACTTTAGAATAAAGCATTAGCAAGAAAATATGTGCCTAACTAGCAAAAACAAACTACAGCTTACATTTTATGTAAGCATTTTCATATTTAGAAATGTGACAACTGAATAGGATGATTAAATCTCTTGAGTTTCTTTGAGAACATGACTATCATATTGCTTCACATGACTCCTTCATCACATTGCTCAGGAATATGATGTAGTATCCCCAGGACTTCATACAATTGGTTTTGACCTAATTCTGGTTGAGGAAACTAAAGAAGAACCCCTTGGGGTCAGATTCAACTTTATCATTTCTTTTTCATTAATTTTAATTTTCTACTGTTTGAAAATAGTAGCATATATTGTAGCTTGGGTCTGGAGACAATAAAATTCGGTATGCTCACTTCTGATCTTATTTTACCTCGGTAAAAATATCAGAAAAGGAGTAATATTAGGCATATTCACTAAAATCTTTAATGAAGTCAAGGCATAGAAAATCAAAAGTGAGTGGGTCATTAATCAGATCAATTGGAAAGGGCAAAATCTGATGTTTATTTGCTGATAACTTTTATATTATTGTGAGTATTAGGTATGTATAGTTATTTTTAAGTGAATAATTTGTAGGCTGTAACAGGTTCTTAATTTAGCTTGCATCAGCCTTATCATTTTTGTAGAAAAGGAGTACGTACTAATTTAAACATTTCTTATATTTATTCAAAAAGCCAATAATCATGTACAGAGATGTACAGAATTAAATAATTTCTGTGGAATTCACAATTAACAGACACCAACCATGGAATTTATATTGGCACCTTTATAGTCAGAAAAATGCTTTCATATATTGTCATTTTAACTTCACAACAACCCTGTTGTAGGAAGTGTAAGCATTATTATTCCTTTGTTAAATATGAGAAAATTGAATATTAGGGAAGTTAAATGGTAAACAGTATTGCATAGCTAAATGAATGGTGTCAGGTGTTAAGCTCTGTGCTTTCAATTTCTGATTCTTTTTCTCTTTTTACTCTGCCATGCCATCTGGCAAATCTTTTAAACTTAGCCTAGCAAGGCAACCTATCCTAAATGATATAAATTCTTTTAAAATATTTTATTTTGGTCTAGTTTGTTAACAACTAAAATCATTTGAAATGAAAAAATTCTCACCAAAACATGTTACTCTGGTGGCATGATAAATTCCTGAGTATATGTATAGGAAGATGTCTCACCACAAGAAAAGCCCAAAGTACCTTTAATAATAAGCCTGTTTCCCTGTGTTGAATAATTTACAGCAATTTGACAGTTGGTATTGTGGGTTTAAAAATATAAGGGGAAAGGACATAAGCCTACCATGCTTATGATTATTAGTTGTAAAGTTCTACCTCATATTTTTGGCAGTTTTCCACTTACTGGAAATAAGATCATAAGCCTCCAAAAGTAAAACCAAGGGTGTTTATTTTTGGGGGACAATTACTGAGGTTTGTCGAATTCTGGTCCCTATTCTTTTCTGCTGCTTCTTTATTGAGTAGTTTCTTCCCTATGTGGATAGGAGATAAGGAACCACTCAATATGAAGGTTCCCTCTTTTTCCTAAACCACATTTTTTAAGTCTCTGAAGAATTACAGTGAATAAGGAAGAAACTGTTTTTAGAGTTGTATGATAGTATGCAACTGGCAGCTTTTTCTTGTTATATCTTTTAGTAATGGAGTTTGTCATATTAATATTAAAAGAGTAAAACCAGGTTCTGTTTTTAAGATTTTATAGAATCCTTTATGATTTTCATTGTTTAATTTTTTTCCAAAATGATATTTGTCAAGAAAAAGAGAAATCGTTTTTTATTTTTTTGTTTTTGTTTTTGTTAGGGTTAGAAATAGGGCATTGTCCCTGGTGATCTATTAAATATAGGAAGGAAATTAGTTTTAAAATTCTTTATAACAAACCTGGAATCAGGAGAACCTGAGTTCAAATGTGGCTTTTAGCTGTATGATCCTGGGGAAGTTACTTAATTCTAAGTGTCTCATAAAATAAAAATAAAAAAGGAAAGAGAATGTTTCAGATTCTAGATACAGAGGATAGTAAAAGCTAAGAAAAAAACAGTGCCAACTGTTCATGGGACACAGTTAAGTTTGTTTGGGTGATAGAGGTTTTTTGGGGGGGAGGAGGCAAGGTAGGTGGGATTAAGTGACTTGCTCAGGGTCATACAGCTGTTAAGTGTTGAGACTGGATTTTAACTTAGGGCCAGTACTCTTTCCATTGTGCCATCTAGCTGCCCCAGGGAATAGAGTATGTTAAAAGAGTAATGCATGACTTAAAATTGATATATACTTTGGGATGGAATTATGGGGCATTTTGAATTCCAAGCCAAGAATTTTGGATTTGATTCAGTAGATGTGGAAGAGCTACTTAAGATTTTTAGATACCTGAGTTGATATGATCAAATGAATCTATTAATTAAGAAGACTAACTGTACTGGTATAATTGAAACAATGGAGAGATTGGGAACTCAATTAAAAAAAATTGAAAGACAGTTATGAGAGGCCAGGAAAAAAGAAATAGGGATGTAGAATTAAAGGGTCAAATAGGAAATGAGGGGGTGAATTCTGATGTAGAATCATTAGGACTTCTTGGTCATTAATTCAACTGAGATTTCTAACTTAAATGTCAAAGAAAATGATCATCATGCCTTCATGACTGATGGAAAGAGAGAAGTCATGAAGATAAGAAAGTTTAGGGTAAAATAATATATTTAGTTTGAGAGGTTGCTTTTAAGTGTCAGCAAGATTTGTAAGAAGATAATTATACCAGATTTGGCACCCAGGTTAAACATGGGTTATGAGAGTATTTCTCTGACAGACAAAAGTAGAATAAATTGTGTATAATCTTTATCATGTCACTTAGCATTTGATCAACACTATGTACCTATATTTCTTTTATATTAATTTTGGATCTTAATAATAGAGAAATTTTGTGCAGTAAAGCCTGTAGTGCCCAATTTGAATTAGTGAGATGGAAAAATCCTGAGATCCAGGATTGCTACATCTTATCAACATTTGTAAGGTTAATGGTCATTCTTTACTAGTACAATTTACTTCTTCAAACATGCCATCTTGATTCAAATCTGTATTTAGTAATGTGCATTGATAGATGTTTTTGTTAACTTCCCACCCGATTTAAAACCTGGGCTGATTGTATTCTCATCACTGGGACATGTTTTAAATCTAAGATTTAGAAGTGGCCAGCAAATTGCCTGCTATAAGATGCTTTCATGACATGAAGAGTAAAATTTTTGTTTAATAGCGACTCTTTTAAAATTGAGAATAGTGCATCAAAGCCTGAAACTTATTTTCTTATGATCGGTAGAAAATTAATACTTTATCAATAGACTTTTAATTTATTGTCATTAGTGTAAATTTTTTATTTTGATGTGTCAAAGTAATAGTAATTGGCAAAAAGTACAGGGAAGAATTTAGTTAAAGAAAATTAATTGACTATAATTTCTGTTCTGCCTTTGATTTTATGACCTTGGGATGATTATTCTAGAATTTTTTATTAATGATGCTATTTATCATAATACAGTAGACTGTTGAAGTACACTTATGTCTGTTTTTAAACAAAAATGGACTTATTTAAGTATAGTCTTAGTCTAAGAGGGAAAATTTGAGGAAATAAATTTTTTAGTTATCAATGAATTCTCATGGACAGGCCAAAAATACTTGTGTACCCACCTCTTGATTATTTAATTTCAGGCATTGAACTATGTGGATTATCTGACATTTTTAACTACATTTTCTTTTGGCTGACAACTAACAACAAACTAACCATTGGTTGAAGCAATATAGCATTAGAAAAACTACTTTCTTGCAAAAAAAATAGTCACATTAGGGAAGTAAGTTAATGCATTAAGAATCTAGTAGGAATGGCTTTCTAGTTATTTGCAGTTTGATATTGTTTATACCACTGACCTCCTTACTGCATGAAATTGAGAGTTTGCTGCCCCAAATTCAGGGCTTAATCTGATGTTTTCTGTTATATTCATTACTTTACTTTCCTAAATGGCTTTTCCATTGTGTCCATGTACAAAATTCTTTTCTTAAATCACGTTTCCTCAATTTCTTTTTTTCCACCTAACTGCTTTCCTTTATTTTTTCTCTTTCTCTCTTTTTCTCTCTCTCCCTTTATTCTTGTGTAGGCCTGACCAAAGATGGCAGTAATGAAAATATTGATTCTCTTGAGGAAGTCCTTAATATTTTAGCAGAGGAAAGCTCTGATTGGTTTTATGGCTTCCTCTCATTTCTCTATGATGTAATGACTCCTTTTGAAATACTAGAAGAAGAAGAGAGCGAAACTGCAGGTGATGTTGATGGTACGTCACAGAATGAAGGGGTTCAGGGAAAAAAGACTTGTATTATTTTGGATTTACAGAACCAGTAACATTGACCAAAGTCTAAAATTACTGGCTTGTGCTAAACTTGAAGCAGATTCCTTTCCTGCTATATCAGGATTGAATTTCAGGGAGGGGGACTTGAACCTACTGTTTGATTTTACTAAGAATAAAGTTAACCATGTGACCTTCCTTTATTAGTTGATGGGTCTTTCGTTAATTTTCTATTTTGTCCTAGGAGAAATAGCATTACACAGTTGTTTTAACAGTCTACAAAATAAATTTTTTAAAAAGTCCTTAATGGTTTAATTGGTTTCTGTATGATCTTGCTTCAGTTTGTGCATTCTCTGCACTAAACAAAATATTAACTGTAGTATTATTTTATTGTTAACACTTAATGCTTGTCTTTCTAACAATATTGAGATGATGATAATGGTCTTGATGACAAAATATTTTGGCATGATTGATGAGTTATATAAAGAACATGCTTCTACATTGATCTTTAATATAACTATTACATCTAATTATAACATAAAACAATTGATGCTAATTTTTATTTATTGTAATTTATTTTAAATTAAATAATTGACACATTAGGTTAGTTGGATTTTAATTAAAAGCTCTGTATTGGTGCTTTTGAAGTACTTTTCAAAGAAAAAATATATAATTTTGCCATAGGTTACTTAAAACAAATTGTTTTATGTTTTATGGCATGCCAGCATATTTCTGTCTATGAAAGCAAACTTTCATTCTAATTTTAAGATAGCAAATTCACTCCTGTTGGATGTGGATGTAATTTTTTTTCAAATTTTATGCAAGTGGGAAAATGTGAATTTGTATCTTATATAAATGTCAAACATATTAAAATTATTCACCTACCCTAATATCTAATGTCTATTTTTTTCCTGTACTTAATATTCATCTGTAAATATTGGCATAGAAATTAAATACTTTTAAGTTCTATATTAAAACAAAGGTCTAAAAATTTTTTTAGGGCTAAATAGAATTTATTGTAGTGACATGAATTTTTATTGAAATTGAAGGAGAAATTGAAAACAATTCTCCTAAACTTGAAGTGACTTTCTTGAAATCTTTTTTAATACTTATTAACGTTTTATTCAAGTTAATCTATTTTGACAGAAGTACTATAGTGAAAGTTACTACATTTGGCATTTTAAGTATTTTAGTTAGTGTCATATAAATCTTATTTCATAGAGCTTTAAATAAAACCATTATAATTTGGGCATCCTTTAGGGTGAACTTTCAAAGCTTATGAATTTTTTTTTTTAATTACAGAATAAATCTTCTTAAGCTTTTAAAATAGTGCCCATAGGGAAAATGTTTGTGAAATGATATTTCACAATTTGATTTTTGAAATTTTGTAAGTTTTGCTATATTTAAAATTAAAACTGTACTTCACTTTTCAAAAATTTAGTCAAATTTTGCTATTGAATCCATTACATGCCTTGAATTTATTAGTGATTATCAAATTGAAATAGGTATACAAACAGAATTATTCTAAAATCTGAAGCTATATATTGGTTCCCCTTATCTTTCTTTATGGAAAAATGTCTTAATTTGACTCAAAAATATAACAACAATTCATATAAATTAGAGAAGAGAGGAGGGCAATTTCAAATATCCATTTGTTCCCTATTTATCACTTTCATATTGTTTGATTTTTGTGTATCATATTTGACTATTCTATTAAAATAATCTTCCCTGAATTTTATCTGAAAGTTTGTTATTACTAGTTAATAAAGTGACAATTAGAAATCCCTACAGAAAAATCTGAATATGATAATAATAAACTGGTTTAATAATTTGAGTATTATTTTCTGGGTTTTTTTTGTCAGCTAATGAATTTTTATCAGCTGAAAGTTTGTGAAATAGAAGGAGATATATAAGACCTAAAAGAATTGATTTCATCATAATATATTAAGGCATTAAGTTCTGCAGTAATAAAGATTTTTTTAAATTAAATTTGGAGATTGTTTGATTGTCTCCGGCTTTTATTGTAGCTTTTAAAATGTAATTGTGGTAAGAGCTTAACAATCCTAAATATGCCCCTTGATTTCAAATCCAAGCATCTAATACTCATAGACCAGTAATTTTAAGTTTTAATTTTAATTTTAAATTATAGTATTACAGCTAAAATAAAACTAACTTTGAAAATATATATTGATTAGTAAGTTTATGAATGGCAAACTATCTAATCCGTGGAATAGTAAACTTACAAATGCCTGTTAGAAGCATTAAATTTTTTATTATTACTTGCTTGTCTTGCATTGATACTAATATAAATTTCATGCACAGAAAATAATTATGCCTTATTACTCCCCATGATAAATAAAATGGCATAAATTAGATTGGGAGAAAAATAGTTTTGTAATTTATTTGAACCCTGGACTTCTGTGACTTCCTTCAACAGTGGGCATACATAGTTTTATTGTTTTGGGGGGTTTTGGCCACAGATGGAATGAAAAGGAAAGATTATTTAAAATTTAAAAGCTTTGATACTAAATGTTTTGAAATTAATCAAAATTTTGTGTTTTTACATGTTGTGTTTTATATGTAATAAGCAATTGAGACTTTTCGTTCAAATTCTTTAAATCATTTGAAAGATAGCATGTTTTGAAATTAACTCAATTTTATAACTTTATACAGAAATAAGTTAGGTATAAAGAATTTCAGACTTTGAGTATAATAAACAAAAGGTCCATACTTTATAGAAGAAATGAGAATATAATTTTAATTCTCTGCTTTATTTTATTAGACTAAAATTCTTTATATACAGTTTGTTGCAGTATATAATGATATGTTTCCCAGATTAGCATCCTCTTTATTCTATAATACCTAATGCTGCTTGTTTGGTGTCACTCGTGATTGAGCAATGCTGGTAGAGTTGCTGCAGTGAGTGGAATGTTTTTTTCTTTTTTTGAGGCCAGAATCTCTTCACCTGTACTTTTGCCTTTAAGCCTGTCAGCTCTTGTATGTATTGGTCATAGATTTGGGGAAGAAACTTTCTGGGGGAGCAGAATATTCCCTGTCCTGGATGAAATTTCTCTCGGACTCTTTCTTTTGGATCTAAACTTCTTATGCACTAACAGAAACATCACTTTGTGTGTTAGGGGAGTCCTGTTTTTCTCTCATTGATGCCAAAGCAGCTTGATAGCACAGTATTTAGAAGTCCAGATCTTGAGTGAAGGAAATCTGAGTTCAGATCTAGCCTCAGGCACTTAGACACATCCCTGGGCAAATCTTTAATCTTGGTTTGCCCCAGTTTCTTCATGAGTACAATGGGAATAATAATAGCACCTATCTTCCAGAATTGTTGTAAAAATCAAATGATACACTCATTGTAAAGTGATTAGTGCAGTGCCTGGCACACAGTAAGTGCTATATAAATGTTTTTTTGTTATTATTATCATTATGTTTTAAAATTAGAAATTTATGGAGTTCATTTGACTTGTATAGATAGCAAAGAATACTGTGAGGTTAAACCTTGTTAGGGTGAGGGACAGGATTGGAAATGTGCGCTGTATCTATCTGGGGATCATACCAACATAACGTTTTTTAGTTTTATTGAGCCAAAAATGGGTAGGAACAAAAGGCATTGAATCTTTCTTAGGGGTGGGCAATGACAATGATATCTGACTCCTGAGTATAGGCAGAACTGCTTAACCCTTACTTTGTTTCTGTTTTCTCTGGCAAAGAATGACCCTCCTTATGAAAATACTAGAACAGAAATGACCAAGAGGAAACTGATACCCAAGATAACTAAGGAAATTGTGTTTTTTTTTCCCCACATTGATGCAGGAAACTTTTTTTTCCCACTTATTTTATTTTTTTCCAATTTACATGTAAAAATCATTTTTAGCATTCATCTTTTTTAAAATTCCCCCTGCTTCCTTCTGTCCAGGACATCAGGAAATATGATATAGATTATATGTGTACAATCACATTGAACATATTTCCATATTAGCCATGTTGTGAAAGAAAAATCAGAACAAAAGTGAAAAACCACAAGAAAGAAAAAACAAAACAAAAGTTAAACTGGTATGCTCTGATCTGCATTTAATCTCCATAGTTCTTCCTCTGGATGTGAATGGTATCTTCCATTACAAATCTATCAGAATTGTCTTGGATCACTTGCTGAAAAGAGTTAAGTCTGTCATAATTGATCATCACACAGTATTGCAGTATTGTGGTTCTTCTTACTTCACTCAGCATGAGTTCATGTAAATCTAGGTTTTTCTGAAATCAGCTTGCTTATCATTTCTTATAGAACAATAATTTTTCATTTACATTCATATACTACAACCTATTCAGCCATTCCCCAGTTGATGGACATCCTCTCAATTTTCAATTCTTTGCCACCACAAAAAGAGCTGCTACAAATATTTTTGTACTGTGGGAAAAAACCCTTTTGTTCCAGCAATACCTAAGTCTCTATCCTAAAGAGATTTAAAAAAAAAAAAAGGAAAAAGATCCAAGAGGATCAACTTGAGCAGTGGTCTGAATAATAGGATTAAATTCAATAAGAATAAATATAATTGTAGTTGGTACATAAAATGACCTTCACAGGTAGAAGGTAGATGAAGCATGATTAGTTAGTAGTACTTGTGAAAAAGATTTGAGGATTTTAGAAACTGCAGTCTCAATATAATGCAGCAATGCAGTGATGAAACCAAAGAAGGTATTGTAATCTTGGATTGCATTAAGAAGGAAAAAGCTTCTATGAATAGGAAGGTGATAATACCATACACTATATTTTTGTCAGACCTCATCTAGAGTACTGTATTTATTTCTGGACACTTTGGGTAAAGAGGAGAACAGTCTAGGTTTGGGAGTTTGGCAAGGTATGAATATTCATAGGATCCAGAATAAGGATTAGAGTATTGAGGACAGTGTAATATTGATCTGAATAAGTATGAGGATAAAATTAAAGATGGAAGAAATGAAGCCAGTGATTGAGAGAGCTGAAGAATAGTATAAAGAGTGGAAATCTTGGTGAGAGGATGAAGATAAATAAAAAGTTTAAGAAAAATTAGTCAATCAAGAGGAAAAATGGAATGGCTGGCAGGATGTTATGAATGAATAATGGTAGTTTAGATCTCTTAGTCATGTAAATATGATAGTAGTGGGTAATAGAACAAAAGTATTATTGTATATGTGGTGAAGTATAGAAGTTGAGAAGATGGAATAACTGAAAGATTAATCTGTTGGAGGGAAAATGAACATGTATTATAGTAGGAATTTGGGTGGAGAGGAAAACTGAGAAAAGTTAACTGAATTGCTTGAGAAAGGAGAGAGAATAATGCATGGTCTACTTGTATTGGTTGATATATTTAGATAGGGCAAAACTGGAGAGAGATTGCTACATACTGGTGGCAGAGGCAGATAGTCTCGAACTGTCAGTAGGAAGTAAGTAGTACTCTGATCCCGTTTATAGCTTTGCTGTTGAAAGAGTATGAGAGAAGGCACAGTTTTGGAAAAAAGGTGCCCACATATTGTGTGTGTTAGATTTACCCACAGTGGTCCTTGGACTGTTAAAGCTTTTCTAGCTAGGATGGGACTAATATAAACTGAGTTTTAGAGAAGGTTTTATACTGTATATACTTCAGGAAATCTGTTCTGCTTTGCTTATAAAACTACCAACCAAATCCAAAACATTATATCAGATATTTTTAATGTGCATCCCAGATTTTTCCAAGGTTTTTGGTTCACTTTTAGTGTTTTAGCAGAGTTAGTAAGAACAGATTATATGAGTAATATGAAAATCATCAGGACTGTAACTAAATACTGACAGGAAGATTTTTTTTAATACATTGATATGATATATCAAGAATTTGTGGGTTTTGGAAGTTTGGGAACTTTTTCTAGTCATTTACTTTATAGGCTATCTATAAATTAAATCTTAGAGAATCACTTGAGGTGCACAGAGATTAAGTGATGTATTCATAGTTAAATTAGGTAGTTTCAGATGTTGAACTTGAACTCATGTCTGTCTGCCAAATTGGCAAAGATAATTTAAAAAATTGCAAATTGTTAGCCCTTATGGGAAAATGGGCACATAGACATATTGTTAGCAGAGCAGTAAAATAGTTCAACTATTTTGGAGAATAGTTTAAAAGTATTTTAGAAAAATGTTTAAACTATTCATGTCCTTTGATCCTGAGATCTTATTATTGGACTTATATCCCAAGGAAGTAAAAGATAGCGGGAAACCAAACTAACCTAAAACAATGACAACACAAAATAAGCAAGAAATAGTGACTGCCAATCAATTGGGGATTGGCAGAACAAACTGTGACATGTAAATGTAATGAAATGTTATTGTTCTGTTAAAAAAACAATAAATATGGATTTAAAGAAATTTGTGAAATCTTGTATGAACTCACGCTTGGGGAAATAGACAGAACTGAGAGTAGCAACCACATAATTTAAAGGAAAACAGCACTAAAAGATTAGAATTTGGATCAATGCAGTGACCAATTTTGACTTGAGACATTTGATGATAAAACATACTTGCATTCTTTTGATAGAGAGTTGGAAGACTACAAGTGTAGAATGAGGCATATAGTATCAAACATTATTAGTATATTTCATTTAACTATTTCTTACAAAGAAGAATTTCATTAGTGGGATGTATTGGGAAAGATAGTGATGTTTAAAATATCGATGTAACACTTAAGAAAAAAAAGGAAGACAGGAATCTTGATCAATATCAGGAAGTTTTTGAGTAAAAGAATGTTTTTTAAAATTTATTTATTTTTATTTATTTTTATTTGCAAAACATATGTATGGGTAATTCTTCAACATTAACCCTTACAAAGCTTTCTGTGAGTAAAAGAATGTTACAAATGAAAAAGTGAAGGTCTACCTAACACTTGGACCTAAGTTCTAGATATTGTTGTGGGTGCAATTTAACAAAAAAGATAAACTGAAGCATATTTCTCTGAACAAGATAACATTTATTAGGAGCATGTTGCCTGTCAGTAAATGCGTCAGTGGCTTGTCACAGTTCCCATTTTATTGGTTTTCAAGGAATAAAAAAAATAGACTAGACAAGGTAGGTGACATCATGGGATTGAGAACAGCATTACTGGTTAGAGTTGTGGTGTAGGGAACAATATTGTTCTTTGGAAGTTTGTGAGGGGGGCTGGCTATGACCCTCCTCTCTTGAGATTAAAAAATTCTCATTGTTTGAGTGCAGCTACAAGGTTTATAATGGACTATATAGACTTTTTGGACAGCAAATCAAACATGTTTGGAGGATAGATACCTTGATGGTATAAAGTTGTTAGGCTAGACCCCTGTGAGTTCACATCCATTCCCCAAGGTCAGCTAAATTCCTTGAGACAATAACAAAATGGCGATAACCCAGAATGGTGAATTTTTAAACCACCCATTATGGGTTAGCTAAATTCTGAACCTTTCAGAGAACCATGAGTCAAGTTATTATAGAACAAAAGAAATTAATTGTAATTAGGGTCAATAAGAAAATAAAATAGAATCAATTCAGTTTTCTCAGTTTAATGTCAGAATCTGAAGATCATCATCAAATGAAGAAGTGGCACAGAGAAAAAATATATCAGTAATGGTAGTCCTTGGGTCCCCATTGTGAGGGCCACTATAGCATTATTGATTGATCTAATAACAGTAAGAATAGTATTTTTGCAGTGTGTGTCAGATGTGATGAAGCCTTAGAAGTCTTGTAGAAATGGATTGATACTACTTCTTTCTTCTGGTAATTCTGTCAGGCTCAAGTTACACTGCCAGAAGATGTACCTAGAAAGCATTTCTGAAAATTTTGGAGTTTTGGGGGAGAAACTAGTAACGTTAGGGCCAATAGGTAACAATTTCAGAAAAGTTCAAACTTAGGAAAGAGTAGCTGGTTCCTAAGATGATCAGGGTAAAAGGAAAAGAGCTTATATGTTCTAAAGTATTTATATCTGCTCCCTTTGTGGTACCAAAGAACTGGAAAATATGTTGAGGGTATTACTAGGAGCACTAGGCTTAATTTTTCTTTCTTTTCTTTATTCTGAGAAACAAAAACACTTCCTATCTATAAGAGATCCTTTTAGGTCTCAGTAGATAAAAGACTAGATTTTGAATTCTAATTCTGCTTTTAATTGATATTAGATTGGTAATGGAAAGATTTCTAGTTTTTGGTGGTGGTGGTGGTGTTTCCATGTGGCTAAAAATACCACTACCACCACCAACAAAAGAACTCATACTGTGAAACAACAATATCAAATATGGGTTGCTTCCATCTCCTTCTTGTGCTACTTAATTTTGCTTCCCTGTTCAGGTGTGTCTTTTTTCATTGAGATAGGCCTTTCATTTGTCTATTTCTAAAAAGAGTTAATCTTGGCTTCATTTTTCTCATTTGTAAAATAAGCAGATTAGATTCCTTTAAAGGTCTTTTCCAGTCTTAAAATTCTAGAATTACTGGTATAGTACTCTATAAAAAATGTGACTCAAGGTTTCCCTCTCTTGGTATAATGTAATATGGCAAGCATTCCAACTTCAGTAACATTTTGGGGGAAACAATCTACTTTTTTATAATTTTGTTTTTAGCGTAGTTTCCAGAGATACATTTTGGTGAAAAGTAGAGGCCCTAAGGAATACATTAAGCCTTAATTGAAGGCTTAATGATTCTTAATATTCTTGGTGTACACATGGAGACTCTATAAGATGAAAAAAATAACTTTATTCTGGAATAACATGTATAAAGTAACAAGAGAGAATATAATAGACATTGATATTGTAAAACATTGTGACATTAATAGTTAATTCTGAAATAACATGTATAAAGTGAGAAGAGAATATAATAAATGTTTATTGTACAACATTATGACATCATTAATAGTGAAGAGTAAAGATTACTTTTTTCCTCCCAGCACTAAGTAATTTTTGTCCTGCTGTAAAATTTGCAGAGAGCTTTTTATATGCCACGCACTGTTTGAGGCAAACATGTTTTGCCAAAGTAAACATTGCCTCAGACCTAAAAAAGTGCTTATGGTGATAAAAGAGAAAGAAATGCAAATAAAGACATGTGACAAAATATATAGAGTTGGGATTAACTTTTTGGAGAATGGGAATAGTAAAATTTTAAAGGAAGGTAATTAGAATAGAGGAGTAAGAAAGAAGTATCTATTATTGTAGATATAGCTAATATCTTGATGCCAATTCAATATTTGTGATGCCTGGTTTGCTAGGGGGAGAATGAAGAGGGAAGAGTTTGGGAGCTTTTGTTTGTAAACCATTGTTCAGGTTGGTGAGAATTAGAGTACCAAGCGATGGAAATTGAAGGAAAATGTAGAGATCCAGTTGGCAGAATTTGATATTTACTTTTGAGAAATGAAAGAGACTAAGAGAAAAAAGCAAACTGGGAAATTATTGCATCCACAGTGATTTTTTTTTTAAAGAATTGTTTCAATAAAACATTAGATGTGACAGCTAGATTGCATAAAGTTAAGGAGAAATAAGCACGTACTCTACCTTGATTGGGAGTTTGATTAAAAAGGGATGTAGAAATATAGAATTCAGTGGTAGATGAATGAAGTTGAAGAGTCAGGGGGATGCATTTTTAGAGTTCAAGAGACTTTAGTATATATATAAATGAGAAAGAACCAATTATAATTAGAGATCATTTTATATTTAGTGAAAATTAGTCACCATTTAATGAAGACTTATAAAGTGGAAGAGAAAGGTGACGATTCCTGTAAGAGGAAGTTGGATGAAATTTATTGGCAGAGTTGTTTGCTTTAGCAAGAAATTAAAATAATCTTCTAAGGTTCCACTAAGGAGAGAACAAATATTGCTGCCATATTTTAAAGAGGTGTTATCACAGTTAATTGTCTTTGTTATCCTCCCTTTTTAATATAAAAGTACTGAAGTAAAATAGTACAAAAGTAAAATAGTCCTACTCTTTTATAAATTACCATAAATGCCTAATTAATTGAGATCCAAATCACTGGCTTCATAATGTACCATATTAGGAAGTTTGATGTAACAGAAAATACATTTAAGGTCACTGGCAGATGTGGCAGTAATATATGGGAGAGTCTCTGCTGATACCTCTGACATATACTGACTGAGAGATCCAGAGCAAGGCACTTCTTAGTACTTGGCACATGTTGAGGCTTTTAAGTTGCAGAAAAGATGGTGACCTGCACTGGTAGAGGAGGTTTCCTTACCAGAACTAATGAAATCACAGTTCCAGTTCCTGTCCTCGTTTCTTGTCTCTACATCAGTTTATTAACATGGTAGGAGAGAGAAAATGTAAAGATTTTGCACAGTTATTAGAGCATAAGAAAACCAGGTCAGTATTTGTCATTAATAAGTAACAACAACAACAACAATAATAATAATAGAAGGAAAGAGGAGTGTCATCATGGTGTGTTGAAGAGTAATCTGGCCTGAGAGCAAGGAATACCTGGGTTTAAATTCTGCCTCAGATTCATTCTGTATGTGTGACCTCAGCTAAATTACTTAATCAGTTTTCCAGGCATCTCTCTTGATAATATGTTAAAGACAGATTGCCAATGGCAGCAGTGGAGTTTCCATATCTGGATGTTATCAGCAGTAATGAAGTCATAGGTTTTGTTGGTTTTGGTGACATAGTTAAAGCAGTAACTCTTTAAAAGTTTTGTCAAAGTATTGTCCTGATGTTTTCTAGAAATCAATAAATTATGGCAAAATATGGGGAGTTATTATTCTTTGAAGCCTTTTAGTGGAAAGGAGTTTAGATCCTTTCCTGGCATGCATACTACTTTTCAAAACAACTTAATAATAATTATCAGTGGTTACCAGGTTAGTGGTTTAATTGGAGGTTTACATTCCTTCCAGGTCTTTACTTAACCAGATCTCTACTTAGTCAAGTGATCGAGCTTTCTATCATTGTTGTAAATAATGCCATGGTCTTTTCTTTCTTACTGATAGCAAAATAAAGATTTCTCAAATATTTTAGAAATGGTAAGTACTTATATAAAATTTTGAAGTAAGATACAAAGTGGTGAATTTTATATTAGAGGCTTAAATGCAGTACTAATTTTAACAACCATGTAAATTTTTGGTGTTTATTAATTTCTATAAAAATGTATTCCCATAATCTTTCTCCATCTTGTAAATACCTACAGAGGAACCAAGTGGGGTAGTCAAGAGAAAAGCTAAGGCGAAAGGTATTTTGTTTTTTGATTTAACTTTGTGAATATGATAATGGATTTTATGCTTTAAATGCATGAGTTTTGCAAGATGGATTTTGTAAATGTAGCTACTAATATTAGATGGCTTTTAAAAATTGGTTTAAAAGATATGGGAAATACTTAAATTGTAACTGACTTTCTGAAAACTTCACAATTGGTTTAGTAATACAACTAATGAATTGTCATTTTCAAGTTAAATTTCATATTGTCAAAGTTTTATAATGTTACTTAACCATAAAATAGACGTACATATGTAAGTATTTTTATTTAAATCTTTGTGCAGAAGATATATTCCTTAGTGATTTGATTTAATTTCCAAAAAAATCATTCTATTCCTTTGTTTTCTTCTACTTTATATCATAAAAACTGCTTTAATTGGCATTTTTGTCAGTCATAAATTTCTTTTAAAAATGCATGGTTTTCTATATAATGTTCATAATAAGTAGCATTGTGTGACCTTGGTGTCACCTTAATTATGAGAATTTAATGTTATATACATAATGTACATACTGATTATTTGAAAATTACTAACCAAAATCACCCAATTTCTTTTTCTTATAAAAGAAAAGTATAATTCAATATAATACATTTCTTACATATACCTAAAACTTTATAATCTTTTATGCTTTTGCATGTGTTTTATATTCTTCTTGATAACATCTTAATATTAAAATATTTGTATACTTAATATACCACTTGGCATAGTTTGAAGAGCCTGAAAATTTTAAATATTGAGTGCCACTGTGTGATTTTGCAGAAAGAGTAGTTGCATTTGGGGGTGTTCAAATATATTCACTTTTTTCATGTGGAAAATTAGAAAAATATCCTATTTTTCACTGTCCAGTATAAAAAATAAGCAACATGCTAAAAATTATCTTAAATAGAATTATCAACTAGAATTATTGTGCTCTTATAATAGCAATTTTATACATAATGTATGCTAGTATATAGCATATGATACTAATTATATTTTATGTAATTATATGTAATATATAATTATAATAGCTATATATTTACACAAACATACACACACACACACATATTACTGTAATGCTTTGAGGTTTACAAAGCTCATTAAATACATTATCTCATTTGATATTCACAACAAACCTGTCCAGTAGCTGCTATTATTCTTCTTATTTTATAGATGAAGAAATTGAAGCTAACTAAGGCTTATAGGAGTTAATTGATTAGTCTAGGGTAACATAGCCCCTAGGTGTCTGTGACAAAAGTTGAATCTAAATCTCCTAGGTTCTAGCTTCAACACTCTATTCACTTTATATTACGGCTTCATTGCCATGCAAATGATTTTTTTAGAAAGGAAAAGAAAAGAAAGCTGGTTTCAGATTTAATTAAAAAGAAGCTTCTTGAGTGTGACCTGACATTGGTGCACATAGATACTCAAAGTGAGTTTATAACCTTGAATTGTAAGATATAGATTCATCAAAGAAAGATCAAATTATAATCACTATATTTACTAGGGCAGGAAAGTATACTAATATTTGAATAAGACTTTTAACACCAAGTATTATTACTGAGGCAATTTAATCAATCAGAATATCCCATTCTCCCAAGCCTTCTAGTGAATCATGAATTTTACAAGAGTAGCTAGCTTGAAAAAATGCTTTTCATACTGGATTCCGTGACAACAGTCTTCATTCTAAAAAAAAGACATTCAGCAATTCATGAGATTTTTGTGATGTTGAGAAAGTGACAATACTTCCTACATTTAGAATTGACAGAATTTTACAGTTGTTTTCTATGTTGTCTAAATGCTACTTCCTACTATGAAATCTTTAATGTATCCTGAAGATTTGTACATCTTTATCCTTCTGTGAAACTCTGCTTACTTCCTGTTACCAGATCCATTAAAGGTTTAGCAAAATAAGCAATAGCCCTAAGAAATTATCTCTTTATTTCCTTTATATACATACCTTCTCTTTCCAATACGGATAATAAAAGTGTTGAGTTGTACATATACTTAAGGTAACTTGCCAAAATCTTTTTTCTTTTTAATTTTGCTATCACAAATATCAGAGACTATTTAGATAAAGTTGTCAAAAAACACTTTTTTTCAGTGCTAAATTTTTCCATTTGCTTACCTGAGAAAAAAGTAAATGATATATGCAATTTTATTTTTTCAGTAAGATTATGTCTGGGTATAACACTTATCATTTATGTACTACTTTAGAATGGGTTACCTGATGGGAATCTATAGCATGTGATAAAATGCTTTGGAGTTTCATAGAAGAAGAAATCTATCAAATAAAAATAATTCAGTTCAGCAAACATTTAACATACTAAAGTACTAAAACACTATTCTTAGTACGGGGGGCTGAAAAATCAAATTAATAAAAGTTGACATTTACAGAGTGCTTTCTGATTACAAAGTTCATTGCATACACTATATAATTTGATTTTCATAATAACCATGTGAGATGCATAATGCAGGTGGCATCCTCATTCCATAATTGTAAAAATAGAGACTCAGAGGCAAAGTAATTTGTCTAATTTTATCCAACTAGTAAGTGACAGAGCTGGGATTTAAACTCCTCTCTTCTGGGTGCAATTCTTTCTCTTTTTCCAGCTATAACAGAAGGAAGTGCTAATTATGACAGGGGACCAGGTGTTAAAAAAATTATTCCTTGGTTTTATAAAATAGATACTTTAAAGAAGATAAATTTTATCTCATTGACAGTATTTCTTTAATTATATTACAATCTAAAGCAACTAGGTGGAGCCATGGATAAGAGTGCCAGACCTGGAGTCAGGAAAACTCATCTTAAGTTCAAATATAACCTCAGACACTTAGTAGTTATATGACTCTTGGCATGCCACTCAATCCTGTTTGCCTCTGTTTCCTCATCTGTAACATGAGCTGGAGAAAGAAATGGCAGATCACTTCAGAGTCTTTGCCAAGAAAACCCCAAGTAGAGTCACAAAAAGTCAGACACGCCTGAGTAACAACAAAACCCCCAAAATACCAGCTACCTGTGTGAAACTTCAAGTGATCATTAATAATCATTTAAGAATGTACATGTGGATGGACTAATTTATTAATTTTGCATGTTGTTTTAAAGCATTTATTTCATTTTTGTCTTGAAAAATAAAAAAAATTAAAGCAATTTAAAGCATTTCTTTTGTAGAAACTGTATGCAGCTAATTTTAACTATTTTACAAGAGAAAAAAGGACACATACCTAAATGATCCTGTAAAATCAACTTTGTATTGAGTGCTTTATGTGGGGAAAATGGCAAGTGTTTTGTTAGTACTCTTTACCTACAAATTAAATGATATGAATACATTTTTTCTTTGATTGAAAAATTTAAAGTGAAAGAAGTAATTAAAGAAGAGCTTAAAAAGACGAAGGAGAAACCAGAATCAAAGAAAGAAAATAAGAATGAAGATAAAAAGAAGGGGAAGAAAGAAAAAGATGACTGGAAGAATAAGTTTGCCGCTGACTCAGATAAATCCAGAAAGGAGTCTTCCAAGGGTAAAAAAGATAGAGAAAAGGAAAAAATAGGACTAGAAAAAAGTAGCAAAGAAAAAGAGATTATGAAAAGATCAGGAAGTGGAAAAGATGGTTCTATTAAAATGGCATCCAGACATAAAGAAGAGAAAAAAGTGGATAAAAATCTGTCTAAGCTTGCAAGCTTAGCAAAGGATCAAGATCGGAAAAAAAAGAACTAAATCTTTATTACTTCCATCAACATGGAATGTCAAATGCTGTACCATTATTTAATATTTGTTGAATTATTAAATGACATTGTAAATTTCCAGTTTCTGAAATTCATTTCCCTGATCTTATTAAGCAGAGATTATGGATAATTTTTGTAATAGCTACTTTTAAAATGTTCTGTTTTTACAGGGATATTTACTTGCAAATGAAAAACTTCTGTTTCTACAATAAATTCATTTAAAGAATTTGTTTGCAATATTGAAAACAACTGCTTTAGTAACTTATTTCATTAATTTAATTTGCTTTCTCTGTATTTTCTAGGTTTGTTTAGCTGCATAATATTTAGATAGTGCTCAAAATGGAAATTTATATTGTTAACTTTTAATTATATTTTTAAGTGTAAAGTAAAATTTTCTTAATTATGTACATAGAATGTCTTTTACTATAATACTCTAATATCTAGTATATTTATTACTTTCTGTATCATATCATTGTAATATACCATAACCTCCTTTGGGAGTCATATATCATGTTTGAAAATACAGTACCTATCATTTGAAGGTACTTGAATTGAATTGGAAGGTAAGTACTTAAGTATCTATGCTGGAATAATAAATATATATTATAAATATTTATAAAGTTTGGCCTCTCATGAACTTCTTACAACCACTAGAATGTAAGCTCTTTGAGGGTAGAAAAAGTTTAATTTTTGTCTCTTTTGGATCCACATACCTAATGCTGTGCTTAGTATATAGTAGATATTTAATAAAAATTCACAGGTTTTGTTGAATTCCAAAGTAGTTTAGTTATTGAGTAACAAACAAGTTGGGTTATAAGCCTCCCCCCTCTCCCCTCCGAGGTTTTTATAAAAACTATTTACCAAAATTTAAAATAATCCAATATGATTTTTCATTATTGTGCAGAATGGCATCCTATTTTGAGATGTTACAGTATCATATAATTATTGAACATCTTAAAATGACTTCATTTTAACTTGTAGAATGAGACTTTTTTTAGTTCAGCAAAAAACAATTCATTTATTAAAGAATTTTTTAAAAAGAAAAATATGCTCAAAACAGTATTGATGCACCTAGTGCTTTAACTTTTTTGTACCTGGAACTTCAAGGCTAATTAAGACATTATAAAAATGTGGCACATGTTTAAAGGACAATCTTCTAATTTTATTTTAGCAGGGAAAAGTATAGTGCTGCCAGCCAGAGTTTAATTTTTTTCTGTATTCTAACCTTTGTTCTGAAAAGCTTAAAAACACTGAATTTTTTATCATACTTACATAGTAATTTCTAAACTCAATATAATTTCTAGATTTGTGCTTATATTTGATGTACAAGTATATTTCACTGCTACTTTTCAAGCATCTAGAAATTCAGTTTATGTAAATTCTGGCTCATATCTAGAACAGTATGTAACTTTCCTTAATTCCTAAACAAAGTTTTTTTCTGAAATGGGTGCTTAACAACTAATTTGTAAATTTAACTAATAGATTTTTAAAAGTATTATTTATTTTAATTTCAAATGTGACTTGTTTACTGTGTTGACAAAATATATAGATTAATGGAAATTTAAAAGAAATGTATTTGATAATTTATTAGTATTATAATTTTTAACTTAGTCTTATTAGAAGTCGAGGAATTTTGTGTTTCTATTAAATGGTAATATTATAATAATTTTAAGGTATTATTTTGGTGATAGATAATAGCTTCTTAACAAGACATTCTAATAGGGAAAATTATACATTTTAAATGAATGAATTAAAAAAGATAATCTTTGTTTAATAACTCATGAATTTATCAGAGTACCACATATTAATGAGCTTGTTTTCAGTTTAATCATTTTTTCTCTTAAGTGTCTGATGAGTAATGATATCTGTATATTAAAACAAATACAAATGCATTCTGAGACTGATTATTAAATACAGCACTTCATATTTTAATTCATTTGGCTTAGTAAAATTCAGATCTTATCTTTACAAAAGAGGTAAAAATATTTATGCTGCTCTATTTTATTTTAACTTTGTAGCTCATTTACTACCAACATGGTCAGTTAAACATTTGTTTTAGTTAATTTGTTGAGGTAATATTTGAGGTACACTTTTAAATCTCTATCCTCTTAAAATATTTTTATTTTATTTATGAATATATTTCTAACTAAAATAGATGTCTTTAAAACATTGCTTTTTTATTATTAGGTATAGTGAACTGAAAGTAACTTAGAACTGATCTGATTGCTTCATATTGTTTAACATTTCTATATTAATAGAGCTTCAAAATTCTTATGTGACTTGGTTAATAGGTCAGTTTAAAAATCATATTAAAACTGGTAATTATTCCTAGTTCAGTTTTTCCACTTTTTTTCCCTTCCTAATACCTGGGAATGTCTACTTTTCTCTTAACCTCAAGTAAATTTGAGTTATAGTTCTTGATATAAACTAATCAATGAGTTTTATATAATCATGAATATAACTCAAAATAGAAATGTTAATATAAAGATAAATCCTCAGTTTTTATTTTAGTTATAGAATTTTTCAGTTCTTTCGATTTTGTTTGAAACTTGAAATGTACTTTTTAAAATAAGATTTGTATAAAGTATGCTTAGGTATAAAAAGTGACCTTAGAGAAGAAACTTGTTTAGCTCACAATGTGCTTGAACTGTTTTTCCATAGCATCTGACTATCATTTGTATCACTTTATCTAGAGAAGTTCATTAGAGTTTTGCTTAAGATGCCAGGAACACATCTTGCCCATGAAAAGTAATGTAGTACAAGAGCTGGCATAAACTGTGATTAATGGCCTGTTTCCTTCCCCCACACCTTGGATACAAAAGTGTCCTCTTAATATTTCCCAGTTAAATTTTAAAATATGTTTTAACACTCATTTTAAAAAAATTGAGTTCCAGGTTCTCCCTCCCTCCCATTTCCCATTCATTGAGAAGGCAAGAAATATGGCATTAATTGTAATTATAAAATTAATTATAAGTTAAATTATAAACCGTGTTTTTACATTAACTATATTGAAAGTAAAAAACAAGAAAAAGAAAGTGAAAAACATATGCATCAATCTGCACTCAGCTCAGGAATTCTCTGGAGGTGGATAACATTTTTTATCATGATCTTTTGGGATTGTGTAGGATCATTGTATTGATCAGAGTAGCTAAGACTTTCATAATTATTATTGTATGTGCAGTGTTCTCCTGGTCCTACTCACTTTACTTTGCATCAATTCATTTAAGTCTTCCCAGGTTTTTCTGAAACTATCCTACTACTCATTTCTTATAGTACAATAGTATTCTTTGATGGGTTATTTCTAATTCAGTTTTCCATCATCCCTGATTTTTTTTTTCCTTTGGAGTCCAGGGATTGGCACATTGTATTCCACTGTTCCTTAGAACCAGAGTTTCTCTCCTTCACACATTTACTTTATACACATTCAATTTCTTTGCCTGCTCTCCTCGCCTTGAATCATTCACATACCACCTTTGAGGGTTTTCTAAGAGTTTATATAAGTAGCACTTTTATCTCTTTCATGAGTCAGTAATGGCCAAAATATTCACCACCTCATGATGAACCTAATAGCGAGCTAATAGCAATGAGCTTCTACATTTAGCTAAGCAGGTTTTCAGGAAGTAGAAACTTGATCTCTCCAGGACTATACCTGAACCCTTTCCCGCTTGAAAGAATCCATCAGAACTTACACTTTGCAGTCATTTTAGCACCCATGGTCACTTGAAGAAACAGAATGAATTTTAAAGGATGCCTCTTTTGTGTCCTCGTGCTTTCTCTATTTTTTTTTCCCTTTAAGCTATAGAGAGAAGGGCAAAGACTGGACGTGGTGGTTATTGGAATATATATGTATGTGTGTGTGTGTTTATATATATGTATGTATGTATATATATATGTATATATATGTAAATATGAAGAATATTGAAGAAATGCTCTATATTTCAGAGGGGAACTTTGACACCCTAAGACTTGGGGCTCTGAGATGAGAAATAGGAATAGATTTGCTCATCTGCAGTATGAGAAATCTGAGGCAAACAAGGTTAAGTGACTTGCTCAGGGTCACTTAAGTAGTAATTGACTGATGTTAGATTTGAACTCAGGTCTTTTAGATTACAAACCAATTGTTCTCTCCTCTGTGCCACCTAGATCCTTCAGTGCACAGTTGTCATTGGACATTATTAAAGGAATTTTGTGAATACTTTGAAGTATTCACTTTTTTTTTACAGCATTCTCCCAATTATTCTTCCTGCTTAGTGACAAGGAAATCGAAAAGTAATTTTATAAATTAGCATATGTCATAATTATTTTTAGCCCCTTAAGCAAATGTGTTTTTAGTTTGAATTTAAGTACAGTAGTCTCTACTCAGTAGTCCTTTGTGCTGCCTGTGTTCCTGGTACCAGTGCTAGTGCAGATTCTAACAGACTGAAAAGACTTCATTTATAATCTTGGTGAATGGTTGCATATCTGCTGTCTAGGAACCAACCTAATTGAATTTAGGAAGGCTTATAAATAGGTTGGCCACAGAGTTTTTTTAGCTCAATAGGTGAAAGGAGTGGTCTCACTAAGAAAAAAAAAATCACAATTCCTTCTACTATTGGAACAATTGCTGTAAGGATAGTGAAATCTTATTTTTTTCCTCTGTAGTAATGTTTATAAAGGTCTGCCTACTTTTCCAACTTTAGAAGATAGTTTATTGAGATACATTCCATTCTAATAAATACGTAAATGCCTACTATGTGTCAAACACTGCTAAATCCTGGGGATAAACTTAATAGATCTGCCCTCATGGAGTTTATACCTTGTGGGAAGAGTGCAAGGGAATCTTGTTCTATGAAACTGAGAACAGGACAGGCAGCTGATAAAAAGTGGAGTGAGCTTAACCTCCGTTCTGCCTTTCATAAAAAAAGGCATTGGGAGGAGTTTGATGTTCTACCTCTCAATCTCTCATCTGAGGGGAGAGGAGACTGAAAGAAATGGAGTCAATCAAGACTTGAGATAGGATGGTGGTGAGTTTAGGAATGTATAGCTAGATTGTCCTGGAATGAGCATCTTGTTCCTTGGAGTTGAAGGGCTGTTGGTACTTCTTACTTATAGAATTCTTAAGTTTATGATTTTAAAAAAATCAAGTCAATTTTCTATTGTGGTCTTAACAGGAATGGGAATGTTTCACTCCTTTTAAATGAATTTTGGCTACATTTTAGTGCAATGGATTTTTCAGGATCTATTATTCCCATAGCTTTTAGATACAGTACTGCAGTTCGTGATTTTTAACTCCCTGGAGTTGTCATTATTTAGAGTACTGCTTCTTATGATGCCAAAAAAAAGCACATAATGTACTATATGATACTAGTTCCTGTGAAATATGTAATTCTTGATTTAAAAAAAAAAACCTGCACTTACTAAAACATGCAAGGCAAAGAAGTGTTGGGCTAAGATAATTATGTTGTATTAAATTTGAAATGGTTAATTTATCATTTATCTCTAATCTGCTTTACTAGTTCTTTCCATTTGTAATAAAAATGTAAAGAATCTGAGATCGCTAAAGGAAATAAAATCATTAAAAATATACTAGATATGCAAATAAATTACTTTTTAAAATGAGTAAAGGCACTTTATTTTAAATTATTTTATAAAATGGATTTGAAGGCATTTTATTTTAAGGGATTTCATATTTATTGGATCATAGACTTAGATCTAAAAGAGATCTCATAAAAGTGAGCTAGTTTAACCTTCTGAGATGAGGAATTTGAAGTCCCAGGGAATATAAGTGATTTATCTAGGGATACATAGTTAATAATCCTGCATTTGAACCCATGTCCTCTGATTCTTGAATCAGAGTGCTTTCTATTAGAGCTTCATTACTTTCTCTGAAGAAGGACTAGATTTTGCAGTGAATAAAGTGCTGGGCATAAAGTCAGGGAGGATCTGAGTTCACATTCAGAAGACATTTATTTATTGGCTCTGTGATCAACTAACTAGTTGCCTTACTTTCCTCATCTGAAAAATGAGCTGAAGAAGGAAATAGCAAACCACACTAGTATCTTTGCCAAGAAACCCCCAGAATGAGAGTCTGACAGAATTACCTGACTAAACAACAAAGCATTCTCTGAAAATTTATCTTAAAAAGCTAAAAGTTGTAGCCTGTTGAAATAAGGGGTATTGTTGAAAACATACATATATCATACATTTTATTCTGAACTTATATACACATTAAAAAGAAAATCCAAACAAGCATTTCTGTATACATAGCATAATACAAAAAGAGAATTGTATATGAAATTGTGTAGTATTGTTCTGTGTTGCCTATTTAAAAAATATATATAATAAATTCAACATTTTACTTTTAAAAACTGTCATGCTTGTCTGTGCTTTCTAATTAATTTTCTTCTCTATTATGTTTTTTTAAGATATGTTTAAAAATTGCTTCACTGGCTCTTGTTTTCCTTTTCCTTCTACCCTGATATCATTATTCCAAAATCCTACAACCTCCAACTTAATTCAAAATAGAAAAAAGAAAATTATGTAACAAACCTAGTCGTATCCACACAGTGACCATATCCAAACATGTATATGTCTTTCCATGTATTCTTTACTAGTCTCTTAGGACAGGGGGTAACACGTTCTATCATGGATTCTCAGAAACTGTGTTGATCATATCTTTGATTAAAGTATTAAAATGACAATACAAGAAACAAAACTTGAAAGTTTTGGGTTTTTGTCTGGTCATACATATTCTCATTCTGCTCAATTTATTCATCAATTCCTATTTCTATCTCTGAAATTGCTTCTTTTGTCATTTCTTACAATGCAATAACATTTCATTACATGTACTATGACAATTGAAGTATTCCCCAATTGATGAAAATCCCCTTAATTTCTAGTACCGTACCTTTTTTCCTTTTAAAATATTCCTTTCAGAATCAGTAAGTTTATCTTACTAGAAGTTCTTCTTTCTCAGGTATTATTCTCCAATCTAACAACTCTTTCTCTTTATTTCTACCTGTTTTACTCTAGAATATGATATATTCCTACATTGAGTTTCTGTGTATGTGTAAAAATATTTGTGTTCCACCATTCTCCTATTCCTTTATATTGGTATACTCTTCTCACATACCCCAATTATGAAAAAAAAGCATTGTTATAACTCTTTTTTCCCCTTATTTCTTGCTTTCTGTAGTGATGTATGCCCTTTGCTATCCCTTTTCTTTCTTTACTAAAATCCTCACAAAAGAGCCTATTTATTACAAGATCTTTTGTTTTTTGTTTATTTTTTAACCCCTCAATACTGAAGTTCTGAAGGGACATTCCCCCCCATTATTCTATTGTTATAACTTCATTGCATAGTTCTTATTTCAATAAAGTTTATCTTTCAAAGTTTTGTTTTAATTTCTCCAGTCCTTTGATTCTGTAGTATATTTCTTGACTCATGAAGTGATTTATTTCTGGTTTATTGCAATTTTCAAAAAGATTCTAGGTAAAGCTTAGCAATATCTTTCCTAAGCTATTTATTATTTTTACAATTCTTTCCTCCAGAATTTTTACTTCATTATTTATTTATTCATTTCTTTTGAGTATTCGTATAATCTTTAGGGACATCAACTTTTTTTTTCTTTTTGCTGAGGCAATTGTGGTTAAGTGACTTGCCCAGGGTCACACAGCTAGGGAATGTTAAGTGTCTGAGGTCAAATTTGAACTCAGGTCTTCCTGATTTCAGGGCTGGTGCTCTACCCACTGCACCATCCAACTGCCCCGGGACATCAACTTTTACTTTCGAATCTCTGCTTATAAATTTTACAGAATTACTCTCTCCTCAGTTGAATTTTTGGTTATCTTGGGATCTATAATAATTATGAGCTATTAAGGTCCTTGGTGTGGATGTGGGTGTGTCTGTGGTCTGTATGTAATTATACTTTCCTGTTCTTGTTTCTGGCTCTGTTAACTTTTAAACCATGCTGTCTCATCCAGCAACTTCTCTCATTATCTTAGGCCTAGTTAATTTGGAATATCTGGGTAAATAATTACTCTTCAATTCTTTTTAGTATGTACTATCTTTTTGTAAGACCTGCCAAGGTCCTTCTCCAATTGTTGAATTCATCCTAGAGTCTCTCATATTGTGGAATGGCCCCATTCCCTTCTAGTTGCACTCTCAGAATCATGTCTACCTTGATTCTCCTCCTCTCGCTCCTTTTTAACTCCTTATGTACTTGACATATAGAAGCACTTCCCTTCTTTCTTCTCATCCCTTTTTCCTCTCTTGCTTCATCCCTATTTTCCTTTCTGAATTGAGTTTTGTTACAGGACTAGATTCCAGCCTCTGATAATGCTTTTGGACTCCAATTTGGTTCATCAGGGTTTAGGTGCTGACTGCTGCTTTGTTAACAACTACTTGTAGCCATACCTAGTTTCTTCTAAGACCCATTGTGTGACTTTTCAACCACCCTAAAGCTACCTCTGAATGTAACTTTGTATGCTCTAGGTATCATTATTCCTTTTTCTTACAGGCCTCTTGCCTATTGTTTATCCTGAGCAGAACTGAATTTTTGTGTAGTTTCTGGGATGGTTCAAACCACTTATAATTTTTCAATGGATTTCTTGATCATTATTTTGTTGTAAGCTATTTTTAGGTTTTTGCTAGAGTGGGCATATGGGAGCTATAATGCTTTCCTTCAGGTGGCCATTTTGTCTGGAAAACTCAAGGATAAACATTTTTAGAGAATGTTCAATCCTGTGTAACTCTCTGAGCTACATGATTACTAGTAGCCTTGCATAAAATTCCTGGCCCTCTACAACTAGTAGTAATAATAATCAAGCATTAAACATTTCATCTCTATGTGAATTAATCTTAGAGGCTTAAATATGTTTTATGGAACTTTTACTTTAATTTTTATTAGCCTTCAATTATGGGTGAAATTTTTTTTTTTCTCTTTTGCTGAGGCAATTGGGGTTAAGTGATTTGTCCAGAGTCACACAGCGAGGAAGTGTTGAGTGTCTGAGCTAGATTTGAACTCAGGTCGTCCTGACTGCAGGGCTGTTGTTCTATCCACTGTGTCACCTAGCTGCCCCTGGGTGAAAACTTTTCTTTTAACCCAAGAAAATAGGTCAGAGCGATCTTCGTCATTTATTTAGAAGCACTATATCCTTAAATTTCTGGGATCTCATTGATACAAATTAGTTAAATATTTTCCATATTTATAGATAACTTGGGAGGGAGAACATCCTTGGATAAGATATCTTAATGATTTCCCTGCTATTTTGGATGCCAAACTATTGTTTAATTTTGTTATCTTGTCATTATGTTCTGCCTTAATTTTATCCTGTTTTTAGAGTTAAATTTTTTTTGCAGTTCCAATGTAGTCAAAAGAACTTCTACAAAAAGCATAATAGAAAAAAAAACCCAATAAAGAGAAAAAAATGAAAAATCTGAAGGCATTTTGATAGAAGAAATAGAAAAAAATTCACTCTTGGGAGCTGGATTATTGTTTTTTTTTTTTTTAATAAAGCCACTATTGCTATATTAAGATCTTAAAATAATCCAAAATTTGCATGGTTCATTTCAGTCAGGGATGTGTTGATAAATATTTAACAACTAGCTCATGTACACATGACATTTGTGAGTTTAATTTACATTTTTTACATTTTCTCTACCATTCCTTTAAGTCTAGATTGTGAGTTAGCAAACTGAAGAATCTCAGAATGGCTTTTTCTTTTTTCAAATTGTATTTTTAAAAAGTAAAAGCCATTCTTAGCTCTTAGATCTGTACAAAAACAAACTGAGGGCAGCATTTGGCTTTCAAGTGCGATTTGTTGGTCCATTGTTTTAGGCAATAAATAAAATAATAAATGAAACTTTTTTAGGAGATGATTTGTCGAGGGAAATACTAAAAATTGAACCCTTGTCATTTGTGGGCTGGTATAGTGGACATTGTTAGGTGGCACACTGGATAGAGCCCTGGGCTTGGAATTAAGAAGACTCTATGTTCAAATCTAGCATCAGATACTACGATATGATTCTGGGAAAATTACTTAACTCTGCTTTGGTTTCCTCATTTGCAAAATGATCTGGAAAAGGAAATAGCAAATTACTCCAGTATCTTTGCCTAGAAAACCCCAAGTGGGATCACAAGAAGTTGAATGTGACTGAAAAGCATGATCATACACACAACTGACTCCAACACAACACTGTTTCCAGTGAATGTAGAAACTACTGATTAAGAGATATGTAACATCTTCCAACTCCAAAATCTTTCTTCGTCCTAGAATCCCTTAATAAAAGGGTTTGGGTAATATTAGATATTAAGGTCAAATTCTGAGACTTAATTGATTCACTGTGTACTTGTAGGAAATTTTGCCCAACTCTGCCTTGACCATGATGGTTCAGAGAGCACTGAAAAATTATTTACCCTTTGTAGCTCCTGGTTTGTATTAATATCTCTTGCTATAGCTTTTTAGCAGATTATTCTGTTAAACTTTCTTCATATAACTGGAAAGGTACACTCATTTTCATCTCATTAATAGTATAGAATTTAGTTGCATGGATTATTGAAAGTCAAAAGGGGATTAGTCTATTGAAGAAGGTTCTATGTACTTACACACTAAAGTAATAGGGAATTTGTAGCCACTTCTGCTATAGCCCTTTTCAAGTTCATTTGTTATTTAGGAAAATGCTTACAAGTGGAGGAAGACTCCATGACCAGAAAATAATGGTGATTCCTTTTACTTAGGTTTAGATTTTGGCTAAAGGTAAAGTACTTGAATTGAAGAATGGGAGTCCTCTGTGCTTTTATCAAACTTCCTAGCTTTTCAAGGTATGTGGTGTGGTAAGGTAGAAGGAAAGTATGAATGTATAGACGTGTAAGAAGAAACAATAAAGAAAAAATTGAATGGAACAAAACAAAAATTATAGAAAATAAAGGAAATCAGAAATTAATAAAAATTTTGTGTCTAAAATATTTGTTTTAGAGTTGCTAAGGAAGCCTTCACAAATATTGTTTGGTACCAATAATAAATACTGAAAGGAAAAGTGAGTGTGTGTGTGTGTGTGTGTGTGTGTGTGTGTGTGTGTGTGTGTGTGTGTGTGTGTGTGTTTAAAGCATGTACATATCTTAACTTTTTTTTCTAAACTGGGAAATGCCTGGGATTCCATTGGGAAACACTATAATGAACTAGAAACTAGAATGCATCATTCCAACAACTAAGCTACATAGTAATAGCAAGCCTGAAGTTTTTTCTAGCCTTCTACAGCAAACATCAGACATAAGGCCACTTGTGACTTTTTTTCCTTTTTTCTTTCTCCATATTCTTTCAAAAAAATTCTGCATTAGAAATACATCAGGTAAATTGAATATTTCTCCATCAATTGTTGAAGTACAGAATTATGTGTAAAATTGTGAAGCAGTTATGTAGAACTTAACATTTTCTGAATAGAATAAATCCAACATGTAACTTTCAAAATTGTATTGTTTTTCTGTGATTCCTTCTGGCCTTCTCATTTTAGGAAGTCAAATGTGTGGGGAAAGGGAGAGAAAGAAGACATGACTTAATCCTTTCCATTTCCTCTCTCTTGCCCTCTCCTCCCACACAGAAAAGAAAAACCAAAACCTTTGTGGTAAATATGTATATCAAGGCAAAGAGATAGTACTTATAATTCATTGTTTATACCAGTGAAATTTTCTTTACCAATTGAAAAATTGTTGAGGTATTAGTTTAAAAATATTTTGTCTTCTAACTTGATGCTGATATTTATAAGTATATTTATCAGACTTAAAATTAGTAGTTTAAGAACAATAATCTATATTGTATGTTTTTGTTTTATAAATATTTGTAGGTTTTCTGTGATTTGTCTTAATTTTTATTGTTATTGGAATTGAATTATTCCTAATATTTAATTATTACAACTGTGATTTTCTGTAATTGAAAAAGGGAGGTGGAAATAAATCTGCCATTTTTTTCCTTCAAATATCAGATACACATTACTGTTACTATAGTAGCATATTTTGTATATAAGGTACAAGAGAGCATAATGATTTTATTTTGTTTTCAGTGTATGACAATATAAAAACCTGAAAAAAAATCACAGTATAATAAATATAAAATTTGAGTAGGTAGTTGAACATATTTATTTAGATTAAAAATGCTTAAAAATTAATCTTTTAAAATTTATTTGTGGGGCAAATACTGGACATTATTAATAATAGGTAGATAAAATTCTTGCTTTGAATAGAATTTTTCTTTTGGATGGCCTAAGTATAATTCTACCTAGTGAAAAGGTACTCATTTAAGAATTATTTTTTCTGCTAAGAGTTTTAATGCAAATTCATAGAAACCTTTCTAGATGGTCTCTAAACAATGTATTGGAAATGTTTACCAATATAATCTTTTTCCTGGTCTAATGTGTTTTTGAATGAAGTTTTCCATTTTCACAAAAAAACCCAAAGTTAACTTTATGAATGAAAAATGCAGGACTTAAGGAAAAATCTGCATCAGCAAAGTCAGTCTTACCTGGAGAACCGGAGGACCACATACACTCAGAAGATCAGGCTACAAGAGAATCAGGTAAGATTATTATATACAGGATCTTGTACCTCCTACCCCATGCTGCATTTTACAGTTAGGAAATTAAAGCCCAGAGGTGTAAAAACTTTGTTCAAAGTCACAGAGGTAGTAGAAATAAAACTGGCACTAAAAGAGTATCCTGATTTTTATCCCAATGGAAATTTTACTGTATTGTGTCACCATAAGTGCTTATGGTTTCCTGCTTTAGTTTTATTTCCAAAATTATTTTTAATAGTATTTAATACTTTTCCAATTACATGTAAAGGCAGTTTTCAAAATTATTTTGAATATACATAAATAATTTATATATATAGATATGCATACATATATATATATATTTCTTATTAGAAAGCAAAATGATAAAAAAAAAAATGGAGAGTTCATCTCTCAGTGAGGAAGGCCTAGTTTTATGCCCTACCTCTGACATAACTGGTCATGTGACTTATGGGCAAGTCTCTTAATCTTGGTAACAGATGTTTATTTGTATTGGTATGGATCCTATTGGTATTGGATTGATATGGATTCCTAGATTCCTAGACAAAGTTCTTTAAATTTTTTTTTAATGTTTTGGTAAATCATTTTAATATAATTGTTTTTCTTTATAACCCTACATATTTCATTATATATACTTAAAGGCATTTTTCTAAGAAAAGATCTGTAGACTTCAATAGCCTTCCAGAGAGGTTAATGACATTAAGAGCCCCAATAGAGGGAGTTTGCTGGTAGAAATACTGATGTGCTCTTTCTCCTGCTATTTTCAGTCCATAAGATATCCAGAACCTCATCAGAGAGAGCTACCAGTGGGCAGGGGTGCTCAGCTTTTTTCCTCACACTCCCCTCCTGGCTTTCTGTACCTCACTGGGAACTTGTCTCTCTCAATTTTCTAAGTCCTAATTCTAATTGCCTAATCCCTTTTTGGCTACTTTTAAAGTTTATATGTACTATCAGTGCTTCACACATAGGAAAGTGTGCATTTTTTTAAATTCATTATTCACTGAGGGCTTCCTTCATAGGTGAAAATCACAGATTTACACACAAAAAAAGTTTTATTAAGAAAGACCTATGGACTATATAAATAGCTAATGTATTTAAAAATTTGATTGTATTTCTTCTGCTGCCTGTTTTAGGCACAGCACGGTATTTGCTGACAGTTTTAGGTTTGATGTCACAACAGATCTCCCCAACAATTTGAATTGTTAGAGTGGAATGGACTGTCTAGGATATAACTTTCTTTTGATAGAACATGTTATAGAAGAGATTCTTGTTCTTTTGATAGTATTTCCAACTGATATTTTTTGATCATGCTATTTGAGAATTGAGAGAGGGGGAAATAATTTCTAGTTTGGGATTACAACAGGATTTAAGAAGAAAGCCTGAGATGAACTGGGTATTAAAAAATAAAAATGATTTCCCTAGGTGAAATTTTGGAGGAAGGCTTTCTAGATATAGAGAATGGCATAACAAGTGAATTCCAGAATTCTGAGATTTTAGTGAAAGAACCTGCTGAGGCAATCCTTCTACTTTGGGATCACTTTAATTTTTTCCATGCCTGGAGCCTCAGTCTTCCTTTGGGTCAAGCAGATTTCATCTTTGAGCCAAACAAAACAAATTAAACTCACCAATCTGGAAGCTGATTCTCGTCACTTTAAATTCATTGAGGCCAACTAGTTAATCTCATTCCATATGGAGATAAATAAATGGTCACTGCTGGTCTGTCCAGTTCAATATGCTGCGAAGTCCTGTTGATTTTACCTTTGTTAACGTCTTTTGCATATATCTCCTTCTTTTCTCTGACATTGCCATAGCCCTTGTTGCCTTGCACCTGCACTATTGCAATATTGCCTGCTGTTTGTTTTGCTTGTCACAGGAAATGTCTCGAAATCAGTCTGTTCTCTGCTCAGCTCTTAATAATCTTCCTAAGGCACAGTACATTCCTCTTCCCCTGTCATTTCTACTCAATAAACTCCAGTAATTCTCTGTCATTTCTAAGATCAAATATAAAATCCTCTTGCTTTGAAACCCCCTTCTCAACCCGTCCCATCCCTGCTCTCATACCACCACCACCACTCCCCCAGGCCTCAACCTTTGTATACTCTTCACATACTTTGCAATCTAGTAATAATATTTGGAAAATAAAATTATCATTAAAATATTTTCATAATTTTATTGACTGACTTTATTTTTAGAAAGAGCTTCAACAGATATTAAAAAGTTGGGGATGTATGCAACACTTCCAAGGCATAGCAAATAATTTAGCTTGACCAGAACATAAATTACATGGAATAGTGGCAGAAACTGAGAAGTGTAATAGATAGAGGGGATAGCAAATAGAAAGACAGTTTGGAATTGATTCAGAAAGCAGCAGTGAGCTCTCGATGTTCCAACAGAGTAGTAACATGGTTAGATTTAATCTTAAGGATGCTGAATCCAATAACATTGTAAACAGAATAAGCAATTAGAGGCTAGAATTCCTGTAGTCTCATTAGTAATGAGATTCCATTGTTGGTTAAGTGGCAGTGGGAAAACAGGATGTTGAAGATGGATGTTATAAAACATGTTGGAAATATGAAATTGCCAAGACTAGTCAATTTGATTAGGCAGCTAGATGTCTTAGTGTTAGGCTTGGAGTTAGAAAGACCTGAGATCAGATCCTGTCTCAGATGTTTTCTGGCTTTATTACACTAGGCAAGCAACTTAACCAATCTGCCGCAGTTTCCTCATCTGTAAAATGGGGATAATAATAGCACTTACCTTCCATAGACATTGTGAGAATAAAATGAAGTCATTTGTAAAGCACTTTGCAAACTTTTAGGTACTATTTATTAGTGTAAATGCTGACATTACTACACTGGTGTTACATTTATGCTATATATTTATGTATATAAAGCTTACATATATAGTTCACTCATATAAGAAATATGCATTACTTTATTTTACTAAATATATAATAACAAATTATTGTTATCAAGATGAATACATGTATATCTTGTCCAGTAACTACTCATATAAGACATAATATATATATTATAATAATATATGATGATAATACATAATTACATATGGCATATGATATTAATTGTTGACATTCTATTGTATTCGTGCTTCTATAGAGGCATATGGCAAATCAAGGCTTTAAATGCAGGTCAGTGTATGAATTATGGTACCACTGGGGAAAAAATAAATGTAGTGGATCCTGAGGTTATTAACCTTTGACATACCTTACATTGATAACTTCAGTAGGTGGTAAGACAACCCCTTTTGCTTTTTGTAGCTTCTCATTGGCCATTCCACATAGTTCAGAAAGAACCCTTGTGGAGAACATTAAGTCTGCTTTGGTTCACAAGTGACTTTAGAGTTTAGGTAATTATTCTTTCTAAAAGATGAACTTTTTTTGCCTACTGTAGTTTGTATGTTACTGCTTTCCCTACATCTTTTCCCCCTCCTGGACCATTTTATTTCAAACAGAGCCTGGAATTTGTCCTTTTGCTTGAATACATACTATAAGGTAGATGCTTACTCTTAATATTCTGTTGGAAATTATCCCTTTATAAGTGGATTATTTTTATTTGGTGCTATATTTATTTGGAGTGTGATTCAAAAATGCTAAAACTTAATTTTATAATTGAATAGTCAATAAAAGGAATTTGAAAAATATTTTGTTTAGACATTATGAATCTGTTTACAGTTTTTAGTAGCTAATAAAAGGGTGAAATTTTGGTTTTTCATTGAATAAGATTGTGTCCTCAAATTAAAATTTTAATATTCAGAAATAAAGGAAGCTTTAATTCATTTTTAGAAGTCATATAAAAGTATTGAAAATTGATTTCTTCTGATAGCACTGAACCAGTTTGATTAAGCAGATATCTTTTTCAGTCTGAATATCATTTGTCTGTCTCTGCCTTCCTATTTATCTGTCTCCTTCTTCTTCTCCCTATCTCTCTCTCTCTCTCTCTTTTTCTCTCTCCCTCTTTATATCCATGTCCCTGTCTATGTTCTGTCTGGCCCTCCCCTCTTTTTCTTCCTCTCTCTGTCTTTTTGCCCAAATTTGTGACTTTACTGATATAAGTAGCTCTTGATAAGGCAAAATTTTTTCTCAGTGCAAATACTATTCTTTAACTAAGATACTAAAAGATTCAGTCACTTGCATAGATTCACGTGTGTAAGAAATGGGTCTTGAACACCAAGGACTTTTTGATTGAGTTTAGCTCTATCATCTGTCTCACAGTGCCCCTCAGAGAAAAAAATACACATTAAACTAATATTAACAAGTTAATATATTGATTACCTGAAGTTCATGTAAGTTGGTTTTCATAATAAATGTTGAATAAGGTTGGAAGTATTTTTGTTTTGTTTGTATTTTTACTTAAAAAATAACTTTTAGAACATCACAGTGTTGAAAATGAAGTGGAAGAAAACATTCAGTTCGTCCTTGAAGAAGCACTGCAGGCACAGCATGGTATGAATTAAAATTTATTATTTTGTGGTTATTATACAAAGGATATGTTAGTTGTAGCTCCTGAATTTGGTTTTTCTTATTTTTTGTCATTACATATTATTAAATGCAATATTTCCTAAACTAAATTGACCATTGAATCACCTGGAGATTGCAGTGTTCTGATGGAACCTCAGTCTCGAGATGTGGAATATCTCATGATAAACAGGGGTTAAAAAAAGTTAGGAGGTAAATTGGAGGATGTTACAGCTGTTGTCAAACATTAAAATTGCTACATATAAGTATTTTTGATATTTCATAATTGTTTTAAAATGGAAATTTTTTCTTACATCAAAATTTATTTCATTGCCTCTCTGAGAGACATAAGGAATAGAGAAATAGTCTTGAAGTCAGATGTTAGCTTAAGCTTTGCTTCCTTGTCCATGGAGAAGTCAATTAACATCTCAGAACTTTAGGGAGGTCTATAATACTACAAGTTGTAGAGAAAGTGCTGACCTTAGTGTAGGAATTCCCTTACCTGGTAATTATCCCAGAGCCTGTCTGATTCCTCTCCCTGTCCTTATCCTCGACATCAAGTTTAATTTCCTTAAGCAATAATGTTTTTGTAGAGCTATGTATTTAGAGTTTCAACCTGAGACATCAGAAACATTTCTTCCTTGGACTTCAACTAGGTAATATAGTTCTGAGTTGATCTGTCTGTTGGAAGGAAACTGTTATTTTCTAGTTATAAACCATAGGTGAAGACTCTGATGACCTGAAAGAGGGGAGTTATTGGGATGAAGGAGCATTGGAATTCTAAGAATTCAAATGTCAATAGAGAATTGCAAAGCTGGAATGTTGGGGTGAGGACTAGGACAATTATGATATGGAGGACGTAGGTACTAGGCTAGTGAGAAGCCCCTTGTGTCCTCCTTTCCATTTTCTCTTGTTTCTACATAGAGTCAGATGGTTGCAAGGCAGGTTGAAGCAGAGAGCACATTGGAACTTGTCTTGATTATTGTAACAGATTTCCCTGAGTATCATAACAAACTTTAATTTTTCTTTCCAACTTGGTACTTGCCCTTTTACCTGCCTTTCCCTTTACCTATATCCTATCATGCCATATTTACCCTTATTGTCTCTGAAGTAAAGGGAAAAGGAGAGATTAGGGACAACTGTTCTGTCTCAATAAACTGAAAACATTGGTGAATAGTAGGGAAAGGGGAGAAGGGATGAGAAAAAAGCAGTAGAGTGGCAACAATAATGAATTCTTATGAATAATTAAACAATTAATTATATCACAAAATACCCATAGTGACTTGTCATCAGTTTTAGACTGTTGTTAATCTGCTGATTTTATTTAAAATAGAAAGTGACACGGAAGAAGAGGTGGTTGAAGTAGTGGGAGAAGAGCAAATAGAAGATGAAGTTAGGCCAATGAGAAATGAGTTGGAAGATAAACTTGAAGACTTGGAAACAGAAACACTATCTGAAGGTATTTTTGGTACAGTCAGTAAAGCACGGGATAATTTTAAAATATGATTGCATGATTTATTTTCAATCCAGTTTGACAATATTAAGTAAAATTTAATTTATCTTTACTCACCCCAAAGATTTTGCAAGTTTTGCATTTTACTTAGTAAAATTTAGATTTTCTTATCCTGGAATTCAGAGTTCCAGTGTCTAAAAATACCACCTTCCTCTCTTATTTCTTTCCAAACTCCCATTTTAAGCCTGCCATTTTCTAGTCTTCTATCCATTGTCTTTTCTTTCCATTATGCTCTCTGGAACCATTCTCTTTTTGCCATCATTAAAAACCAAGTCAAAACCAAAAGCAAAACTACCCATTATCCTAGCTTTTTCATTCTCTTGTTTTCTCAAATTCTTATTGGGAAAAACCTTCCTCTTTCCTAAAGTTCCAGCATTTCTGGCCACTCCCTGTAGTGCTTGCTGATCCTTTGTCATGTTCTTCCACACTGAGTCAGAAGGAATTGTCATATTTTCTTGTTTCTTTCACATTCTGTTGCTGCCATCTTCAGGCAGTAGTTTTTTTCCTCCATTTGAAGTTCATTCCATACATCTGTATTACCTTGTTCAGATGCTTTTTGCTTTGATCAGCCAGTTTCTGGGTTATTATCTGATTTTCTTAGAGTTCAGTACCTAATTTACATTTTCCTTCAACTTCAGCTTTTGCCCTCGTACTTGAAGAATTCAGTATTCAATAATGTCTTTATCCCCCCCCCAATAATGTCATCTTAAAATTTGTAGTTCAGCAGTGTGTTCAACTCTTACAACCAAATTCTTCATTCTACTTCAGCTGTATACCAAGAATAATTATACTTTAGATTTCATCTTTTCCTATAACTAAATTCTTTTATCTGATCATAATTTGCTTTCTTTCTATATTTTTTCTCCTAATTTCTCCTAATTTATTTCTCCTAATCCCATGTCAGCATGACATCTTGTGTAGAAAACTTTTCAAATCCATTAAACTGATGGGGATCATATATCATTGTCATTAGAATGTACATGAAAGATATATTAAGATCATCAAGTCTAAACTTCCCTATTCAACCTCTGAGTAAACCACAGATTTGAGGGGGTAACTAGGTGGTGCAGTAGGTAGAGCACTGGGCTTGGAAACAGGAATACTTATCTTCATGAGTTCAAATTTGGCCTCAGATACTTATTAGCTATGTGACTTTGAGCAAATCACTTAACCCTTAGAAGGAAATGGCAAATCACTCCAGCATCTTTGCTGAGAAAATGCAAAAAATGCGGTTACAAAGAGTCAGATATGAGTGAACAACAGCAAAAAAAAATAGGTTAAAATAATTAAAACTCTCTTGTTAGGTTCGAAGTGTGGGCATATATTAGGGAGAAGCATTGCCAAGAAGATCTAGTTTTAAGGGCTTATTATTATCTAACCATCTAACCATACAGAGCCCTCATGTAGAAAACCTTCAAAAAGAAAAAAAATGAAATAATTTTGATAAGTATATATGTGTGTACATATGTGTACATGTGCACATATATGTATAACATATATTATATCCATAATGATCATGAAATCGGGGGCAGGGATATATGGTAGTGGCAAGTACAGTTATATTTTTGATAAATTCTGTTAAAATATTCAAGTGAATCCACTAAGTTCATTATGCTGGTAGCCTGGTTTGGCCCCCAACTTAAGCTTAGTTCATGTGCAAGGCACTGAACTTTGCTGCCCTTGTTTTCTCATCAGTAAAGGAGGACCACATAAAATGTAAAACTCCTTCCAGTTATAAAAATTCCATTGTTCTACTTCTGAAATTATATTTGATTCCTTAACTTAATAAACTTATTTAGCTGGTAAGGTAAAACAGACTCATTAAGCAGAATTTTATGAGTGCCATCAGAAAGGTATGAACTGGGAATGAAGATATTTCAGATGAAGGAAGAAATCTTTTTTTTTTTTTTTTTTTTTTTTGAAGGAAGAAATCTTTAACCTCTCCTTAGCTTCAGGCCCACAGCTTCAAGTGTACATGAGAGATCTCTACTTGGATGCCTCTCTGGTGCCTCAATATATGATGCTCATAATAAATATATATCCCCTGAACCTTATCTTCCTTCTGATAATAGGGATTTCTGTGAGTATCATTCTTCTTTCTTTGTCTGCACTTTCTGTATCTGAGCAGTCAACAACTAAACAATTTTGATTCCATTTTATTCATCTGCTTCTCTTTTCTTTTTTTTCCCCCCTTTTTTACCACTACCCCAGAATAGATAAGCCTTCCTTACATGCTTTCTAGACCAGAAGTTTGGGATCTCAGGTTCATGTGGATACATTTCAGTGAAGTTTGGGAACTTAGATGGGAGGAAAAAGTTATTTATTTTTATCTTTTTAAAAGTAAAAGATAAAAACATCTTTATTAATTACACATATATTTTTATTTTCACTAATATAGGACCAAAATTTTACATTTCTTTCAATTCTGAATGTGGGCAACAAGCCATAGTGGTATTAAGCATCATCATAAAACCACAGGAGTTAATCACACAACATAATAAGATCTTTTGCTTTAGACTATTGTAGTCTTATAATAATCTTCCTATCTGCACCCTCCCTCTTATAATCTGTTCTCTGTAGTATTTTCCTTATCCATAGTACTGGTCATTTCACTACTCAAAAGTTTTCAGAGGTTTCTTACTTTTTATTAAGTCCAAATGTTTACTTAATATTTGAGAACATCTACAAATTGGCACTGTCCTATTTTTCCAGCCTTAATCTCATTTTATGCAGCTATACATGCTGTGCATTTTGAAAGAGAGATCACATCTAGTTGGGAAAATCAGGAAAGGCTTTTTGAAGAAAGTCATATTTAAGCTTACACTTAATGTATTGGTAGAAAACTAAGAAACTTCAGGGTTGGATGGAATAACGTGCAAAATTGTGGGACAACATTATAGAATCTAAGTAATAGTGAGTATTAAATTAGTTTTTGGTCCATTTTTATTTGTTAATCATTCTTGTTCCTATTCTCGTGATTGAGATTGAATATTTGTCATTTTTTTTAATGTTTGATCTGAAATTGGTGGTGTCCAAGCAAGAGAATGATTTGAGGTAATAGAAAACTGAAAGAAGACTTTTGGGAGACATATTCTATTTCTGATTGTGTTCTTAAACATCTAAATTTTAAAGTTCTTTTTTGCATTACAAAATAGCTTCTGTATTACCTAGATTGTAACATTGTTAATGAAAAGTTTTACCATTTGTTTTATTTTATTGTTTAATAGGCCACAGATTTTGAATATTAATAGTGTTTTTGTAGATTTAGGCTCAAGTTACATTACAGTTAATAAATTCATTAAAAGTATAAATCTTATTTTTCAGATATTGAAGATAGATATTATCAGACAGAAGGTTCTGAATTAGGTGAGATTTTGTAAAGTGCTTTTTTTTCTTGATTAATATTAAGAAAATATATTGCTATGAAAGAGTATTACAATTTTGGTGTAATCTATTATTTCAGTGGATTTTTTTCCCTTTAAATTGTTAGGTATTATCTATGACCTTAGGTTAGCTTACAGATTATGAATCACTTTTAATGATAATTTTTAAAATATCACTTCTTAATTTTCAGATTTAAATGAATATAACAAGGATGTTGAAGAGATTATGTATGAACAGGAAAATCCAGGTTTGTGACCATCAAGTATATTAAATCATGAAAATGAACTTCCAACACACACACACACACACACACACACTGATTGGGGAAGGACTCTTTTATTCTTGAGTACTCAAAGAAGTACTTTTCTGATTTATTTTGTTGTTGAGACAACATATTCAATCTGTATTATTTTAATTATTTCATTTCTAAATGAAAATATTTATTTGTCAAAATATTTATTCATCAAAATCATATGATTTTGATAGGTTATATAAGACAATGGAATAATAGTGATAGATTTCATTATTTTTCACACTATTCTTAGGTTCTTTGCTTTATTTCAAGTACTTTGATATAATTAAATAATAAATATCCAATTTATCTTGAAGATTTAAAAAAAAGATAAATTTAATTTTCCTGTATAGATTACCATGAACCAGAAATGAAAGATATGACACTGGAATATGATACAGGTATGATAAGTATAGAAATTGTCTTGAAGTGTTGAGAAGGAGTCAAATGTACAATTTAAAGTGATCATTTAGGGCTCAACTTGGAATGTGCTTATGATTTTTTTTCAAAGTTTTGCTCATATTAGTTTTTGGGGGTGCTTTCTTTATAATGATTTGGATTTCCATTAGCATCAAAACTTCATGGTAGTAAATTTAGGATTTAATCTTAATGAAGAAAAGACAATAGCATCCCATTACTATTTTGTATCATAAACTTTGATGATTTTAGAAGCTTTGGTATCATTTAGTTTATTAAAAGTTTTTAGCACTATATTATCTCTGTTGATTATTATGATTAAATGTATATATTTTTAAATATAAGTTTCTTATAACATAAATGTAAGTGTCTTATAACTAGTTCTTTTAAATCATTTAATTTTCTGAATACCTATTTTTGGTTAAATTTTTTTTTTTAGTAGAAGATACATCATATCAAGACCATGATGAACAAGGTTTGAAAATTATTGTTTATATTTTACAAAATATTTGATTATAGACTGATATTTTTAAACCATTCAAAAAGCTATCAATGAAAATTTAGTTTTCTCTTAAAAGTCATGTTTCTACTTTGTTATGTCCCAATTCATTTTTTTTGGATATTTTGTTTGGGATTTCACTAAAGAGTCAGTTTATACTATAAAAGAAAATGGTAGAACTTTAGAACTTAAAAGGAGGGATCTTAAAGATTACATAGTCTGGGGCAGCTAGGTAGTGCAGTGGATAGAGCACCAGCCCTCAAGTCAGGAGAATCTGAGTTCAAATCTGGCCTCAGACACTTTACATTTCCTAGCTGTGTGACTCTGGGCAAGCCACTTAACTCCAACTGCCTCAGCAAAAAAAGAAAAAAAAATTATATAGTGCAAACATTTCAGTTTTGTTTTATTAAATGTTATTGATTACTTGCATTTAAAATACCAACTTTCTTATTCACCTTATCTACATACCTACATATAACTTTTAGAACTATAGAAAATATAGAAGATAAAAATTAATGAACTAATAGGGACTCTCCCTGTAATTTTACTGATTACTGATACTGAACATTCAGATGAAGAAAATTCCCAATGCAGGCAATTTTGTACCTTAAGTGGCTTAGTCAGAGTGATCTAGGGCAGAGGTTCTAAACATGCATCCTACAACACTCCCCAAAATGGTCTGAACCGCATTAAAATGTAATTAGGAGATATTTAGCAAAATAAAAATAGATGATAATACATTTTAAAACTAAATTCAATTTATTGGCCCCTGTTTCAATTTGAGTTTGATATACCTGGCCTAAATATGTGATATGGCAAAAGGAGATTGTCATAGTACCTCTCATTAACTTATTATACTTTCAAAATTTGAACATAAATCTTTTTGTTACTTCATTCATAATGATTTAGAAGTGAAATATTTTTAGCATCACTTTTTCCCTGAAACCTAGTACCTTGTCATAGTTAGTACCTAATAAATGCTTGTTGAAGGGAAATTGAGTCTGTTTTTTCTTAAGGTCTTGAAGAGAGAACATCATTTGGAAAACATCTATTTTGGGAATTGAACTTTGACTTAATCTATTACACAGTACTGACTTAATACAAAGTTTTATGTTAATATCTCTAATGTGAAGAGAAATAGATGATTTGTTTATTTATCAGTAGATCTTATTCTAAAATTGGTTTTTCACTTATATATAATAGTACTTACTTGAGGGCTAGAATTTTGGCAACTTTAACTATCTGGAATTGGGAAAAACCTGGGCATAAAAAGGAAAAAGTAAAGTTCTGAGTAATGACCAGCATCAAAAGAGCTAAAGATTTAGTGTGGTGAAATGGAAAGAAGAGATCTGGAGTCAAACCACCTTTTGAATCCTGTCTTTGTTAGTAGTTGTCTGGCCATAAGGGTAATTAATTTCAGTTCAACAACCCAGTCCCTTTACCACCCTCAGTTCTCTCACTAAAATGAGGATGTTGGAAAAGTTGTTTAAGGAGCCTTCCAGTTATAAATGTTTGCTTCTGATTACCTAGTTATTTCAGAAATTAAAGTCACATTCAAGAGACTAGAGTACAAACATTGAGAAAATTCTAAAAGAGGAGACTAAAAATGTTTGGTAATATAGTTGATGTAAGCATGGATTTTTAAGTTGATTAATTTGAGACTTGGATAAATAAGTTTTGTTAGAAGTTTTAAATAATCAGTCCTATTGCTTTATGATTGTTACTCTTATTTTGAGATTTATTTGTGCCTTATTTTGAGATTTTGCATTAGACTTAATCATTGATAGTTTAGTAATTAGCTCTATTTCATGAGTTTCTTCTTGCTATACCAGAGAGGAAACCAGTTATGTTTGATTAGGGATCATATGAATTTCTAGTACCACTTGAATTTCTTTTTCTTCTTTAATATTCTTTCCTAACCTGATTTGACCCAAGGACACTGTAGAATTAGTGATAGGCAGTTCCTTTCTTCTTAATAATTCTTTCATATTTTAATGTTTTCATTCATAAATTCATAAGATAATAGGGTCATAGATTTGTCCATGTAGCCTAGATAAACTGCCCACATCTCAGGTTATTTAATTTCTCTTCTACCGTCAGTGTGATGATGGTAATTAAATCCCTCTGTATTTGGAAATGGTACCAGTTTACTTCTTTATCATCTATTCTTTAAGCTAAGAGGTCGTAATACCTTTAATATTTCTTCTATGTGGTTATTTTATCTTTAAATTAAGGATACTTTTGGGTTAAAATAACAAAATCTAGGAACATAGAGATGGAGGAGACTTAAGAAGTCAACAGGTACAACCCTTTTGTTTTGTAAATTAGTAAATAGGCTTATAAAAAGTTAAATGAATTACCAAAGTCACACAGTAGTATCAGAAGCTGGATTTCAATTTATGTATTCCTGACTGTTTCTTTGATACACCAACGACCTATTGGCTTTATCATTCTTTAGAATTACAACTGTACGCAATTGTTTGTTTAAATGATCAGAAATATATACTATATAAAGTACCACATTATGCTTTATAGTTTTATAATGAAAACTGTAGAAATGATATGTGAATTTTTTTCTTCTTTCTTTGTAGTCTATGAACCTCCAGAAAATGAGAGAACAGAAGCTGTTTCAGGTAAATTCTTTCTTACCTATAGTTAATGTAATGTTTATAATTAGTTAACAGTAAAGTTTAATCCAATAAATATTTATTATGTATCATGTACCAGACACTGTGCTAAGTGTTGAGGATAGAGTTAATAAAAGAAAAGCTATTCCCTGCCCTCAAGAAGTCTATGGTTTAATGGAGGAGAGAACATATAAAAGCAAACAGGAAATGGGGAGAAAGTAATAGGACACCATGGGGTATCTAGTATCATGGAGTTAAAACCATGAAGATCAGCAAATGTAGAGTATGAACTGAGAGAGTCCAGTTTTGCCCTTATAAAGGCTTTAGGCCTTTAGGAAGGCTTTAGGAGGAGCCTTATGTCACTGAGGAAAGGAGGCTAGGGAGGAAGTATCACTCAGTACTTGAAGGATGATGAGTTTAGAAGTAATGAACTTACTGTGGGAGGGGATCTTGTGTGGAGGTGAAACCAGGCAGGGCAGCAGAATGAAATCTGAAATAACTTTCAATTCATGGAACAATTGGAGTGGGGAGTCAGTTTTGAAACAAACAATTCTTGGATTGTGAAGAAATTGTATAAATGTCTCTGAATATCTGTATTTAAGCTTTTTTAAAATACAGTCTTTCTGACATTGGGGATTGTCTTTTGCCTCTGTTTATTCACCCAGACCTATTCCTTATGCCCAGTATGTTCTTTCTCCTCATTTTTATCTGAAATATATTTCCTCCTTTATGATCTAGGTCTCATGTTTCTTATTTCAATTCAGCTCAACAAATGTTAATTAAATTCTTGTTATTTTAAAACACTGTCCTTGACCCTGGAAATGTAAAGGAGACAGCTTCTTTTAAGTTCTTAGAGATGAGAAGTATAGGTGAGTATATAGGTTGATAGTTGAAAGGGGCAACAAGATGATCATACTACTCTAAGAATATTTGATGAGTGAGAAGACATATTAATAACTATAGTAATCAGACAAGGTTTCAAATAGATTATACTGGAGTTCAATTTTTTTTTCTGAGGCAATTCTGAGTTAAGTGACTTGTCCAGGTTCACACAGCTAGGAAGTGTTAAGTGTCTGAGTCCAGATTTGAACTCAGGTCCTCCTGACTTCAGGCCTGGTGCTCTATCCACTTAGCCGCCTGGCTGCCCTGGAGTTCATTTTTAAAAGGTGAATAGAAAATGTGGAGAACAAATGTAAACTATCCTTTTCAGCCAAGCTAAAAGTAATTACTCAAAAAGATTTTGGCGAATTAAATTATTAGGTCAAATCAAAGAAAATGGAAATCAGGAATAAATGTAAAATCTTATATTTGGATATTATAACATCAGTTTCACAAGTACAACATGAGGGAGGCATGGTTAGTCAGCAAGAGTTCTGAAAAACAGGATTTTAGCAGACGACAAGCTCAGAGTGAATTAATAGTGGGATGCAACAGCCAAAACAAAAAATAAAAACAAACAACCAAACAAACAAAAAACTAATTCATGGAACATCAGTTGAAGAATCTGGCCATATTTAGTCTGGATGTAATAGTTACCTTTAAGTATTTGAAAGATTTGTTTGGAGAAAAGAATGAGACTTGTTTTCTTTTGCCTCAGAGGGCAGAACCCTTATTAATGGGTAGACAAATTTAACCATTGGAAATGTTCAGAGTGGAGTAGTTTGCTTTTTAATGGACCTCTCCCTAGAAAACTTTAAGCAGAAGCTTGATGGCCATTTGTTCAGTATGTTATAGTAGGAACTCTTCATTTTTGGATTGGACTGCCATACTGCCAAAGTCCTTTCCAACTCTCAAATTCTGTGATTCAGTACTTAGTGCTTGATTTATATGATTTTTTTTTTTGCAAAAGTCTTATGAGAGAGAGATTTTCTCTATTTTTAATATATGTAAGGAACAGAGATTTGGGGCAATTCAGTGACTTAATCACAGAGTAGTAAGTGGTAGAGTCAGAGTCCAATTCTGATATGCTGATGCTAAGCTCTTTGCACCATACCTTATAGCTTTGCGTCTGAAAAAGAGTGAAGAGGGAATAGCTACTCACAGGAACCTCAGAGAATTGATTTATTTTGTTGTACACTAAATTTGGTTCTCATTTTGTATAGCCATCCCACTGATACTCATTGCTTCAGTAGTCACAAGGCTCTTGTAGGCATAATAAAAATGATGGCAATTTTGTTTCTTTGTTACTCTTTGGCTGTACTAGTCTAAGAATTGTTTTTGTCTTCCCTATAAACATACTTTTTCTTATAAAATATTTAGAAAGGCAAAAGACAAATTAATGAAAACAGAATACTATTGGTACATAAATTTTAAAGGTAATTTAGTAGAAAAGGGCATTTTTACGAGACTTCTCTAATTCTTCAGGAGCTCAATTGATAAAATATAATATATTTTTATTTTTAGACATTGTTGTAGAAAATTTAAACATGGGTGTAGAGGGTAAGTTAATCTTTTTTTTTTCTTTCCATAATGAAAATTAAGTCCTTTATATTGATAGTTCAGTTTTTACTGTGTTGAAAATGAAGGCATTCACCAGCCATGAAGTCAGGAGGAACTGAGTTCAAATTTGATCTCAGACACTTAATAAGGCCTAGCTGTATGACCGTGGGCAAGTCATTTAACCCCAATTGCCTCGGCAAAAATAAAAGAAAGAAAATGAAGCATAATATTTGAATAGTACAAGTAAATGCTACTAAAGCATTTATAAAACATATCATAAGGTCGTTTTATAAATCATAAAGCAAAAAAAATATTAATGCTTTTAAAGGGAAACAAAAATATACACATATATAGGGAGAGCGAGAGACAAAATCAATCAGAAACGCAGATATGTAATTGGATCTACTAGTGAATAGAATATCAATTATTAATACTTAGTCAGATGTGATAAGAACTAAGAGCAAATATATCCAAAGAACATAGTTATAATAAATTGTTCAATTTTCATAGTAATTTGGAATAAAAATTTAATTTAACATTTTGAGAAGTAATTGTATAAAGAAAACGATCAAATCAACATTAATCACTTCATTGAATTTTCATTGTATCCTAAATTCAATTCTGAAAAAATAGATTAAATTATTGTATATCATTTTTCAAAAAGCTAAAATATAAATAGTACATTTATTTATTTATTTTTAGGAACTGTATTTAAAGTTAATTGGAAAACTTTTTATATTATGGTCATTATTGCTTTAAAAATAATTTTAATTAATTAATATTAATGATAGCTATATAGTCACTTTAGCAAATTTCATTTATCCTAAACATAATGCCATGAGTTATATATTCTTATATTACAATAATATAATTGATGAAATAAATAACCTTTCGTCTTATAATTAGTGAGAAACAGAGTATGGGTTATATTTTTCTGACTTGTGCCCTATTGGTTTTTTTCATTAGAAGATTTGAGATTAGTGAAATAGAATTAAAATTTACTGTTTTGTGCAGAGCATTTTTAACACTGAAATATTAAAAATGTCTTAATATTTAGTCAAATCAGTAATTTATTTTCTTAAGATTATCATAAAATATTTTCTTATAACTATGGCTTAATTTTTTTTGAACTCACTTTCATAATATTTGGTATTAAAAGTCATTTGTCATATATAAATTAAATGTGTAATTAATGATTTTTTTTTTTAATTTTAGAAGGAAATATCTCCCCAGCCGAAGAACAGCATGAAATACCATCAGGTATGACAGGTCATTATTATAAAATTTATTTTCTTTCTGTTTATATTAAAAAATGTATGATCTACAAATCTGTTTAGGGGAAGGGAAGCTGATTAAATCATCCTTATAAAGTAAGTTTATGAAGAATAGCAATTTTTATGGTGCTCTAGCTATAAAACAAACAAACCAGTACCCAACATTTTTATATCAGCCAAGTGGAAGTAATGGAAATCTTTCTCTCCAATTTATTACTTCAAATTTATTGTATTAGTTTGTTAGAGCCATTAGGTGTAGTGCTCATGTGCTTTAATAATCAAAAAGCATTTTGGTAAGATACTTGTTCTTGTGATCTCTCCAAATTGCAAAATATTTGCTATTAAACGATGTCAGAGCTGGCCCCATATAAAGTTGATAAAGTGAAGTTTCACCTTGTTGGTGTTTAATTGTGTGGTCATTAAGGCTTTGGTGGAAATCTTCACTAAGTTTTTTTTTTTCCTTTTTCTCTTTCATCTTGTATTTTATCCATATTTCTCTGCTTCTGTCTTTATTTTTCTTTTAAAAATAAGTGGATCTAGAAAAATGAACATTTTTTTCTTTATAAAGAGAGAAAAGAACTACATTTCATTTCTCTCTCTTTTTAATATTCTACCTCAAGTGATGACTGCTTCGTATACAGTTGGCACTTAATCGTTTGGATAAAGGAAGTAGTGCTTTAACTGTTTGTTTTCAAATATATTCTTTGATTTTTGACTTGATTTTGACTATATTTGCAAATTAATCTTGAGGTGTGATTTTTTTTGTCCTGACGTAATGTTAGGAAAAGAAAAGAATATGTACCCATATTTTTTTTTTTTTTTGGTTTCGTAACTATTATTGTCAACAAACTTTCTCTACATTTTTATTACTTTCTATCACAAAATGTATTTTGGTTTCCTCTTATGTCACATGTTCAAATTAACTTTAATGCTCTTTTCATATCATATAATTATTGATTCATTGATTATTTCTTAAACTTGCTCTGATGTAATAATCCTTTTAAACAAAAAACCTGAATTTTTTATAAAATTTTAAAATTCAATCTAGGAATCTTCATTGAAAAGTTGCACTTTAAAAATTAATTGACAACTTTTAAATGTTATATTCATTTCCAAATATACCACTTTTAATTTAAAGAGAAGAAAAAAATAAATTTCAGAAATTGAATTATATCTAATAATCTTATTTTTTGAGGTGAGTTGTATCATATATATCCTTATTCTTATGTTATTTTTGAAATTCTGAAGATGTCTACCAATATTTTAGGATATATGAATATTTGAGGAAAAAAGTAGACATAATACTTAATTATTTATAAATCATTTATTTGAAAGAATACATTTCAACCAATATTTCAAGTGTTAATTTTATCTAGAACATGGACTATGTTTGTCATATCTGGAAACTTGGCCAAACAATAAAGTGAAGAACTAGTAGCTGAAATCATCAGGAAGCATTTCATGTAGGATATATGCTTTAAGGAAACTAGGGCTTCCTAAAAATGAAGTTGAAAAGGCCTGGAGTCAAGAGGTGGAATGCCGCATGTGAGGAATAACTAAAACAGTTAGTCTGTACCATAAAGTATTTGAAGAGGAATGGTATATAATTCTGGAAAAATAGGTTGGAGACAGGTTGTTGAAGGTCAAGGTGAGTCTGTTTTTTATTCTAAAAGCAATAGAAGGCTACTGGATCTTATTCATTAACGATGTGATGTGATTAGACCTGTGTTTTAAGAGCATCACTTTGACAATATGCAAAAGATGGGTTTGGAGAGGGAAGAGAGATATTAAGCAGGGAATTTAATTTAGGTTATTGTATCACTCCAGGGAGCATGGTTAAGGGCCTCACCTAGGCTTTAGATGAATGGAAAAAAAGGAGGCACAGGAGAGATGTTTCAGAGACAATGTTTCTAAGTTTTGTAAATGGGCTGTCTCTTCTTTGATGTGGCTTCAAGTTTACCTCAGTCATTCACTTAATAAGCAAGCTGCTAAAAAAGTAGGGGGGAAATGGGTAGAAGAGGCTATTAACTTTATGTTGTATATATTTTTGTATGGGATAGTTTTCATCTTTATGGGGAGAGATTTTTTCATTCTTGTACTTGTGTCCCTAGTACCTAGCCAAGTTCCTGGTATATGGTTAGAACTTAATAAAAACTTGCTGATTGATTGATTTTTCTCTTGAAGAACAAATGCCATTTTCTGAAGCTCTCCTTTGATCTTTTCATCCCTACCCACAACCTTTTTCTTCAGACTTCGGTGATGCTTTCATGATACTGTGATTTATTTTTTATATATTATAGTTAATAATTTAGTATTGTATTGCATGTTTCTCTCTTTCCTTCCCACGCCTCTACTGTATCTCCTCAAAGTAGTTACTGGTGTCATCCTTAGTGCTTAGGACAGTGTTATCTGTAGATAATAGAAACTATTTTTTTATTGAAGAAATTAAATGAATTACATTTAAAAGAACCCTTATTTAAATTTAAAAAGTTACTTTACTTACCTTGTTTATAATGACTGAAAACAGGCTCTCCCATATAAAATTCTTTAGTTTGATTGTTGAAGTTGAACAAGGGAAATGAAACCCATACTAGTTTTGTCGTTTCACCCAAGTACATAGGATTATATTTAAATATGTCATCATTACCTAATAAAGACTTTCCTATGCTCATTTTCCATGAAGTCCTTAGATGCTCTACTTAGTTATCACTTTTTGTTCAATTTGCAGTAATATATGAAATGTTCTTATGTGAAAAAGGAAGTTGTCAATGTGTTCATAAATACTGAAGAGTTCTTAAGTTTTTTTTCTAAACAGATTCTTTCCAGTGTTTCCTTTTATTGTTGTAGTTCAGTCATTTCAGTAGTGTCTAAACCTTTGTGACCTCATTTGAGGTTTTCTTGGCAAAGATACTGAAGTAGTTTGCCATTTCCTTCTCCATCTCATCTTACAGATAAGGAAACTGAGGCAAACAAGAGTAAGTGATTTGCCCAGGGTCACAGAGATAGTAAGTAAGGACAAAATTGAACTCAGGAAGATGAGCTTTCCTGGCTTAAGGCCTAGCACTCCCATCTATTATACTACCTAGCTCCCCCAATCATCTATTCCTATCTCTTTAAAGTCTTATTTTATAAAGGAGTCTGGCTTGTGGAACTTTGAGCAGCTTTTGCATACAATTGACACTAATAATACTATGTTTATATGGTGTTTTAGGGTTTGTAAAGCTCTTTCCTCACGAAACATTGTGAGCTAGTTGATTATAGATAATTATTGGAATATAGGACCATTTCATTTCTGTTTCCTCTCATTTTTTTGAGTAGTTTCACTCTTACTCCTTAGTTAACAATGCTTTTTATATTACAATTTTTTATTGCCCATTAATTTCTTATGGAACTGAATGGATACTAGTGTAAGTATATGTAAAGTTAGATCTTTTCTATTGAAAGAGACTGGTTAATAGCATCATTGAAAACTGTCTTATTATTCATTTTTATTCATTCATTCATCTATTTATTTGTTTGTTTTTGTGTAGAGCTCCACTTGTATGTCTTGCTTCTGCAGGACAATAGCTAAATGACCAGTTAGTTTTCCTTCAGTATTGTTTGATGCCTATAACATTTCATTAAGTTCTCTGTTATTTTTTTGTATAGGATAAAGATTAAGAATTTTCTATGAATAGAAATTATCATTTGGAATAATTTTAAGTGACATTTCAGTGATTATTAAAGTATTTACAAACACTTGCAAAAAGCCCTAAACGGAGATGAAATATCTTTTTGGTGTTTGAGCATCCTTTTTTCTAGATTTTTCTTTTTCGCTGTCCCCAGTCCCCTTTGAGCCCTGTCTGCTTTTAATACTCTTTGTGTAGTTTACTATACCATATTTTTAGATTATGAACTCCCTGAGAGGAAAAGATAATCTTTTGCTTTTTTCAGTGTTTAGCATAGTTCCTAGCCTACAATAGGAGCTTAATTGATGCCTAAGGACTGACTGATTTTCTACAAAGTTCTACTCTAAAGTCTCATTGTGGCATAAATGTGACTTTAGGTGCTAGGAGGCTATTCCTGGCCACAGACTATCTGATCTCCTAAGCCTGGACTAGTCAGGTCCAGACTCATCATTGCTATTAGGACCACTTGAAGATGTATTATTCAACCATGATAATCTGTGAGACAAAGCAAAATACAAAATAGTTCTCAGTCCTATACAGACCAGACCCCCTTTTGCTTCAACTATGTTCTTAATGGTGACAGAAGGCACTAATGTAGTTTACTTTTAGTCTGTCTTTAAGTATTATTTTGTATATGTGAAGTCTTAGTTCAGGATCCAGTTGAGTGAACATACTGCTAGAGAAACTAATCATGAAAATTTTAACATTCTCAATATAAATGTTGAAAATGAAAGGAAGTCAAAACGAAATGGAAGAATGTCTCACACTTTTCATGAGACAACTGGCCATATTTCTTGGCTTATTTTTTGTAAGTATGGCGGAGGGGGCCTTTGTGAAAATACTTGTAGTTTATGTGGCAGCACTTGTTGCAGAGGGTCATGAAATGGATATATTCTAACTTCTTTAGATTTCTTTAGACTTTCTACATTACCTAGTGACTTCAATGCAAAAGTGAGTATAGTTAAAGATAATGGAAAATGTGTTGGAAAATATGGTTCAAGAATTTAGGAAATGAGAGAATCCAAAGTTTTTTAGAGTACACAGAAGCCTTATACGAAAAATATTCTCAGAAGATCTTGTCATCCAAGACAGATGAGTGTGAGAAATCTGAAAACCTCTGACTGATACACCTACTGTCCTATCTACATACAGTTTTTATGAACATAATCTATACATAGAAGGGCTGCATTAATGACAGTATTAGAAAGGAGTCAATGAATTTTCATAAGTAGTATTCCAAAAAGGCAGAACCTTTTTTCTGCCAAGGGTCATTTGGATATTTATAACATCATTCACAGGCCATGCAAAATTATCCACTTAAAGAACTCAAGCCATAGGAGATATTGCATTGGAGGGCCCAGACCAAATGATTTTACAAGCCTTATATGACCCATGGGCTGGATGTTTCTTACCCCTGCCATAGAAGAATACATCTTTATCATCATAGAGTTGCTTGAAAAATGCATAGAGTATCAGATTCTGCTTTACTACTTGGTTTTATTTTGGTGGGGTTTTTTTTCCCCTTAAAGAAACCAAATATTTGATTTTCGTCTCTTTGCAATTTTCCTCCAAAAATGTCTCTTTATGTATATGTCAGCAAAGAATCAAAAGATTTTGTGAAAGCAATAATCTCATTCAAACACATTCTGACCAATAATATTATATGAAGCACAAAATAGGAAGATTTATGCTCCCTAAAGATGTTTGCCACTGTCATTGAGAACATAACAAGAGACGAAGTTGAAGATAGATTTTCCCTAGCACTGAGATACTTAAGATTTTTGTTTGTGGATAATATTGTGCAGATAACATCAATTTTCAGAATATTTCAAAATTTTATACAAATTATTCAAAAATCACTCCGAAGACTCTGACCACCTGTCCACACTGGAGAAACAAAGTGAATAGTAAATATATTCTAGACTATTATGTGGAATTGGATGGATATCTTAGAGTTAATTCATCATTATATGTGAATAGACAATGCAGGTGGGCGATGAATTGGGCCCAGAATTGAAGAGGAAGATGAGGAGAGTGAAAGCTAGATTGTCTTTGAAAATTGTAAAGCTATTTTAATGATCCCAAATATTTTTCTGAAAACAGATCCATATTTTTAATACCAATATTTTAATTCTTCTGGTGATGATATATGAATGTCATAAAATCTGATGTCCAACCATTTAAAGTTGACTCTCATCCAGAGATAATAGATGTATTGAATAAGCTGCACCTTCTTAATAGTAAAAAAAATTAGGCCAAGGGGGATACTTTTTTAGAGCTAGAGAGAAGGATAATAAAATTAATTTGGAAGAACAAAGGTTTAACATCTCATGGGAAATAATGGAGGAAAGTATCAATTTGTAAAGTTACCAGATCTCAAACTATACATAAATTAATAATCACTCAATGTCTATGATATTGATTTAAAAAAAAAAAAGTTGATCAATGGAATAGGCTTGTTTGGCAACAAACCAAAGTAAATAGTCAAAAACAATAGATCTATGTTTGAATAACCCAAGTACCATTATTGGAAGATATTCCTCTTTTGATAAGAACTGAGGAAATTGCAAAACAGGTCAGTAGAAATTAGACTTAGAAAAACATTTGGTATCACATGTTGTAACAAGCTCATCATGGATAACCTGAATTTAAAGTGTGTCCTTAAAAATTACAAAATTAGGTGCCTTTTACAATTATGACTAGAGGAACTACTCTTAAGTAGAAGAAATTATAAAAAAGGTTATAATAGTCAAATTAGATCTGTAATCTCATCAGTTTGGTGAATCATGCAATTTTCAATTCTCCTTTGTTCTTCTATGAATTCACTAAAAGTGCTGGAACGCGTTGGAAGCCTTTTCCTTAATTTTACATATGTACTAATGAAGTACTTGTATTGTTTACCTGCTCATTCTCTAATTTGCCACATGATTAGGCCATCCTCTCTTCCCATTCTACATTTCCCCAGTTGATATCTTTCTTATTTTTCTTGGAACATTGTGAGTTATGTATTGCAGTCTAAGGCAAGAGGTCTGTGTGCCTCTTCATTCTCCTTTGTGTAATATTTCATTTATATTATACAAAAATTAAAAAAAATCTTTGCATGGGTAATAGAAATGAAGACAGAATAAAAGAAACAATTGGTTGGGAAAATTTATGCATCAGATATTAATAAGTCTGATATCCAAAATATATGAAATTCACTCTGGTTCCAATACCAGGAGCTATTTTTCAATAAGTACAAGACATAAAAGACATAAACAATTTTCAAAATATGAATTGCAGGATATAAGTGATGATTTGAAAACATGTTACAAATCACTAATAGTGAGAGAAAAATAAATTAAAACATCTCTAAGGTTTTACATCATCTCATACAAATTGACAAAGGTGAAAAAATACAGGATTGGTCAATACTGGAGAAGCTATAGTAGCACAAAAGCACTTTAGTGAAGTTATGAAATAATCTGTTTTGTATTTTCAAATAAAGAACTGGAAGCAAAGTGGGTTTCTATTGAAACATTATGACATATGAGTATAGAATGCTGTCATCTCATAAGAAATGACAAATAGTTAACAGTTCAGAGAACTGTGGCAAGGTTGATATGAATTGATACAAAACCAATAGAAAATAATATATATACATCGATCATGACATCGTAAATGGAAACATTAAAAGGAAATAAAAATTTACATAATTGAAAATCCAGTCATAGTCTCTAAAAACTGATGAGACATATATCTCCTTCTTTATGTCTGAGAGTTAGTGGGGGATAGCCAAGACAGAATATTGAATATGTTATCAGATGCATAAACTCTGCTAACTTTATTCCATAACGTCTATTTATGGACTGATGAAAAGTTTACTTAGACTTAATTCTTTAATTTTAGCTAACAGAATCTCATATTTTCTTAAAGAGCTATGGATAATTATTTAACTAGACTAAAATAAAAAAAAATGTCTTTTAGCATAATAGAATTAGAGCTCGAAGGATAACTTAGAGATGAACTAGGCCAACTCTTTCATTTTAGGTATTTGGAAAAAGACCGAGAGATGTTGAATTACTGGTGGTGGTTGTTCATTTCACTTGTGTTCAACTCTTTGCTACCCAATTTGGAGTTTTCTTGGCAAAGTTACTAAACTGATCTGCCATTTCTTTCTCCAACTTGTTCACTTATTTACCAAAGGTCAAATAATAGACAGAGCTAATAATCCAACCCAGGTCCTATGCATCTATGACTAATATTCTGTATTATAACATACATATTTCTTATTGAACTTTGTCATTTGAATTATTTTAAGAAGAATCTATGTGGTTATGATATTTGATTCAGGAGAAAAATGCTGAAATAGAAAATAAAGAAAATTTTAAAGTGAAAATCAAGTACTAGAAATGGAACAGGAAATATTTTGTTCAATGTTTCAGTTCCATTGAGCATTTTCACTTTTCCTAGACGTTTCCATTATCAATCCCTTTACCATTAACTGAAAGCACCAGATGGGGGTACAAAAATAAGTGAGTAGTTAGTTGTCTTTCACTGGTCAATTGAAATTCTCTAATTTTAGCCATCCTTAATTTTGGATTGGCAACATGGCATAGTAGACAGCGCAGCCTTGGAATAAGAAATATCTGGCTTCAGGTTTCTGACTTAATACTAGTTTGGTGATCGTGGGTAAAATATTTGTCCTCATATTTACGAAAATTTTATAAGACTATAATTTACAGTGGAATTGTTCATCATTACAGGGAACTTCACAAAGGTAGTAAACTTCACTGGTTAGGCAGAGGACAGGACCAAAAGAAAGAGGAAAAAAAAATCCTTTATTTTATTTGAAAATTAAGGAATTCAAAATTCAAAGACCATTGACTAATACAGTTCCATAATTTATATTCTTACTTAGTTTAGCCAAAATCTAGGTTAGCTCTTAGAAAATTCCATAACAGATATTAGCAAGTAACTATTTTGTTACAAAGTTTTTCTCTGTAAAGGGCATTTAGAATTTGATCAATTTTTAGTGTTTTAAGTAAATATTTAAATCAAGTAATACTTCAATTTGTTTCTGGCTGGTCCTTTAATTTAGATCTCCCCTTATTTTTACAGATACCTAAAGCTTCAAAAAGACTATCCCTACTACAGGAGGACCACCCATAACCACAAGGGAAACACATGGTTATGGTAGCTCTTGTGAAGTGTTTGTTAAGGAGTTCAGTGTCTTTGGGAAGGAACACTAAGATACCTTGAAGGAGCAATAGCCAACTGTCATATTAGAACACAAATAAAAACACACACAAAAACATTGTAGAACTAATTTATATCTACCTTTTTTGTATGCATTTTTTGGTGGGGGAGATGTCAAATCCAGTGCATTTATTGGTTTACTTTGTCTCTTTTTTCCCTGTTGTAAAATTTACCTGCATTTATGTGTTATCTTCAAGCAGGCCTTTATTTTCTATTAATAATGTAGCAGCCATAGACTTTTGAAAGTTTTTTAATGTATATTTTGTTGTGGGTACTTAGCAGCAAAATTTTAGAATATTTTGGATGAACTGGATGAAGGATAAGATGCTTTTAAAATCATTTTATAATGGCTAAGAAGTAGTTGGGTCAGCACCCTTAATTAGTAACACTAATGAGTATATCAGCTGTGAAATTTTGAATTGCACTGATTTTTATCAACATGAATTTCAAGCATTCTGCTAAAAGTGCAAAAATGAAGCTTTTATAAAGTACTATTTGTTTAACTGGCTATTTAGAAAATGGCTTAAAATATTAAATATGAAGGTTTGAAGTTTCTTATATACAAGAAAAACTTATTTTTCAGTGTGATGAAGAAAATGATATTTTAAATGTGTAGGCAAAATGTAAGCTAATTTATGAAACACATTTTGTACCACCAGACTGGTAAGAACTTAGCTGTATTTTTAATCTACTATTGAAATTTTAGTGTTAGAAGTTGTTATGTATAATTGAATACTTGTTTGCTTTTGGCAAGTTTGCTTAAACTAAAAGCACTTACCTTTTGAATATACAGTGGTGTTAAGAATATAACTCTTTCAAACTCACTTATATTTACTTTAACATTTTTCAAAATTGATATGTAATCTCTCTGTTGCATGTTGCTGTTTCACACCATGTAAGCTTTTTTTTTTTTAAACATAATTTTGTGTTTATTTTGGCTGAGTTGCTGTGGTTGAAAAAATACAATGTTTTGTTTGTTAAAAAAAAAACACAGTGGGAAAAAATTCACTTTTAGAGAAACATTAGTGAAATAAGCCATAAAATGTGGTTGCCTTTTAATTGACAGGCACGAATCATATGTATGTTAAAAACTGTCTCTGAGAGAGAGACCTTTATTTTCTGCTTAAAAAAAAAACAAAAACAAAACCTAAAATCTGTCTTTGGGTTTTTATCATGTAGTTCTTGGAGTATTATTTTAGTAAATTCTGAATGTTAACTACATATGAAATGTATTCCAAAATAATAAGCTATAAACTGGTAAGGAAAGCAATAATTCTCTAAAGCTGTGACATGGTGATGTAGATCTGATATGTGTAATTGAAAAAAATTCTCAATTCATGTTGTGAATTGTAGAATATTTTTATAAAGCCATATTTTTAAGGAAACTTGGGGGTAACATGTGCTTGATAAATGGGAAAAATAAATCTTAATTGCATTTTTGTATATGTTAATCTATTTACAGGATAGTAAAAATTGAGAATACATTATACTGTGATCAGATTTTAATTCCTTTGTAATTCTAGATAACTGATTTTATGAACTTCATGTTTACAAATGTGTGCCAAGCTGGGAAGGATCATGGATTAAAAAAATAAAAATGTATGTTTCTTCTGTTTAATGTCATTTGACTACAATAAAAAACACAGAAGAATATTTCTGCCTTTGCAGTGTCTTTATTTTAAAAATTAATATTTAAACTGCATCATAAAGTAGTTTGTTCATTTATATGTATATATTTACTTAAGATGCAGAATATTATTTTAGAGAACTGATATGTTTGCTTACTTTTAAAGTATCCAGATGTTAGCAGTTATCAGATTTCCTTTGTGCCTTCCTAGTACTCATTTTTATGCCCTGCACTTTTAGCAGCCATTGAAAAAAATTTGGCTAGAGGTATTTGGAATTTCCATCTATGTTACTTCCCCAGTGATGAGGAAGAAACTATAGAGTGCCACAATGTAAAATGAATTGCAGATATAGCATGTCTATAGTGTAGATCAGTGGTATCAAACTCAAAAAGAATTGGGGCCATTAAATGGTAGGGGTTGTTATATTGACTTAGAAAACCACATATATTTATTTTATCAAATGGCTTCCAGTTTTATTTAATCCAGTTCCTGAGGCCCAGGGGTGGGAGCAGGGGGAGGGGAAGGTATGCCTACACGTCTAGTATAGATGGCAGAAGCTTGGAGGAAATTGTCAAAGGTGGAAGGTGGGGAAGCCACATTTTTGGCAATGGTACATATTTTATTTTTATTTTTTTCTTTAACCATGTTATAAAGTCTAAATGGAACAAAGCCAGCTTCCTAGATTGGACTCTATTCATATCAGATTTCCATATAAAATCAAATTCACTTTTTCTAAGTTTTGTGGGGGAGGAGATATGGTCTAAAAACATTTGTGAATAAATACATATGTACTGATAATAATATGTGGGAAAGAGAGAAGAGTAAGGTTACATATCTCATTTTACTTTTTTCTTCCCTCCATCCTCTGCCCCTCCCCAACAAAAAAAAAAGGAAAAGAAAAAGAAGGGCAAGATTTATATTGGAAGTTATTGGGCTATTATGGACTGAAATGGACTAGGAAGATTTGAGGGGAGATATAGTTTGAAGCCTTCCAAATTAGGCCTTTATTTTCAATTTTAATTTGTTTATTTTACTTTTTACTTTCTATGGCCTCAGAGAATTGTAAATGGGCCAAAAGAACAGGGATATTATTTTTATTGGCACATGAATACCTCATGGGTGGTTGGCAAAATTATAAATTGCTATGTCTATGTTGGTCTAATATCTCACTTCCTGAATTACTCTTACATTTCCCCCTTCTTTTCTAGATGTTTGGTTTTATTATTCTGTCTTATGGTTATCTGCAGTTACTTATCACATCTACTCATTTGGCCCTAATAAAAATGTTCTGATTGATAAGAATTCTGATTAGATATTAACCTGATTAAAGCAATTCACACCAACATAAATAGGGTATATATATTTCCCAAAAGACATTTTCTTTTTGGATGAGTTTAATGCCTCTAAGCCGTAATTACTGGAAAATTTTTAGAGTGTGCAGATTTTAGATTTGCAAAAGTACACACACACACACACACAGAATATTCATGCAGATTGTAAGAACATTAATTTGGAGAAATAGATCATGAGATAGCCCTGCAAAATATAGAAATTTTGAGAAATGTATTTTGGATTTGAGATTTTTGGCTTTTAGTTTTAAAAAAGAAAAAGTCAAATTCATGACTCCTTTGCTATCACATTTTCCTTGATTGTCCTACTAGTTGAATTATCTTATATATACTTACCTGTGTATGTTTTGTATCATTTTGTGTCCAGGAGAAAATAAAATTTTTTGGGATTAGGGCATATTAAGTTTTTCTCTTTTCATCTCCAGAAGTTAGCACAATGCCTTGTATACAGTAGATGCTAAATAAACTTAATAATAAATAAATAAATAATAAAAATAAATAAATAACTTATTTGGTTTTAAGAGATATAAAGGCAAAATCAAAACTTTTTCTGATCTTAAACTTCTTAGGAGGGCATAATATGTACATTGATTAGTAAATATAAATGCATAGAAAATATTGGAAAGTAATTTCAGGAAGGAGAGAATGCTTATGTAGGAAAAAGGGTTGAAGCTGTGTTTTGAGGGAAGGTAGAATTCTAAAAAGGTAGAATGGGGGGAGAGGAAAAGGAGAGGAGATCAAGAACAAGAGCTTTTTT
>JAJPUD010001175.1:140833-176999 GCA_023553655.1 Myrmecobius fasciatus | reverse complement strand
ACACACACACACACACACACATAGGGGGGGAGAGAGACAGAGAGAGAAAGCGAGAATAGGTGAAAAGCTATGAAAAGGGAGAAGCATTAGCAGGTAGAAGACACTGAGAAAAGCTTTCTACATTAGGTGGGCTTTGAGCTGAATCTTGAAGGAAGCCAGGGTTATTAAAAGGCAGATAAAAGGGACATTGAGGGAAGGAAAGATTCCAGAGAGGGAACATTTCAGGCATGATGGACATTAAAGAAAATGCTGGAGATGGATAGTCATGTTTGAAGAGCTGCAAGTAGGCCATGGGCTTCCATCATATATCTTCACCTCATACAGCCACATCCTAGTTCAGAGCTTCCTAAATTCCTCTTGCATAGACTATTGCTGAAACTTTCTAATTGTTCTCCCTGACTCAACACTCTCCCTCTCTAATCTATTCTCCATTAAACTGCTATGGAGATTTTTCTGAATTGCAGATTTGATCATGCCCTATCTCTCTTTTCCTTCTTCCAAGGAGCAGCATTAGTGGTTCCCCATTAACTACAGGGTCGAATACTCTGGTATTTTTGAGGCAGTTGAGAGCTCAGTGGATAGAGCACTGGACTCAGTGGATAGAGCCCTGAATTCAGATATGGCTTCAGATATTCACTAGCTGTGTGACTGGGAGGGGGAAAAAAAAAAAGCCTCTTTGCCTTAAATTGTCAAACCACTCAAGAATCTTTACCAAAAACCTCATGGACAGTATGGTACACAAGGATCACAACGAGTTGGACAGGACTGAACAGTAATAACAACACTGACATTTAGAAGTTCTTCATTCTGATCCTGGATCTGGTTCCACATCTAGCAGATCCCTCAGACATCAGAGTTCAGATAAATTATTCTTTTTAATAAAAATATATCCAAAAATGCCACAACTACCTCCACCCCCAGGCAAAAGCAGACTCTATGGTAGTAAAAACTAGTCCAGGAAAAAAATGTAGGCAAAAATCAAAAGCAAGAATATTAAAGGTAACAGCAATAGTAACACACCTTTATATAGACCTTTCATATTTGTAAAACATTTTACAAATGTTAGCTCCTTTTTTTTCCTTAGAGTAAGTCTGGGAGATCAATGATATTCTCATTTTACAGATGAGGAAACCAAGGAAGAAACAGCTTAAATAATCAGGAAGGAAGTTCTTTAAGGTTTTAGGAACTCACCACCAAATTCTTTTTGTATCCTTATTGCCCAAATAATTTGTGATATTCTATACACGAAAGTAATGCTGGTGACGCATAATCAAGAAAATTGACTTTTTTTTATTTTCCACTATTAACTAATAGATCTGTTCTGATTTATGAAACAATATAAGCCTAATTTATCAGATTGACAGCTTGGCCTTATTTAGTATATTTCTTATCTATTTTAAACACACGCGCACGCACGCACACGCACACACATGCCCATAAAAAACACCCAACAACTCAAAAGTGATACAGAGCAGAATTTTGGACTTGGTGACTGCCACCAACATTTATGCTGCCTAAATTTTATTTTACCTCCCTGTGCTTCAGCATCTTTCTGTAAAATAAAGGATGAATTAGAGCGGACATTTTTCCAAGATCCCTTCCAAATCTAACAGTCTGTGTTAATGAAGTGGCTGCAAACACAAATATATTAAACTTGTAGAAAAATCACTCTATACGTAGATTTACTAAGCTTTAATATCATAAAATAAAAGATTTATATAAGAAAGAGACCTCAGATATGATGTAATCTTAATTCCCTTTTACTGATGAAAGTATTGAACACATAGGAAGGGCATAGTGTTGTTTAGTCATTTTGTGTCTCTTTGTTTTCCCATTTGGAGTTTTTTTTTTAAATTTATTATTAACACATTGTTTTATTAATCATGTTAGAAGAGAAAAATCAGAACAAAAGGAAAAATGGGAGAAAAAAATACAGAAAAAAGAAGTGAACAGAGCATATATTGATTTATATTCAGTCTGCTTAGTTCTTTTTCTGGATGTAGATGGCATTTTCTGTCCAAAGTCTAACAGGATTGCTTTGGATCACTGAAACACTGAGGTCTGTTGGTTTTGTTTTTAATTTAATGTAATCAAAGTTGTCCATTTTGCTTTTAATAATGTTTTCTAGTTCTTCTTTGGTCATAAATTCCTCCCTTCTCCAAAGGTCTAATAGGTAAATTATCCCATTTGTTTATGGCATTATCCTTTATGCCCAAATCATGTATCCATTTTGACCTTATTTTGGTATGGTGTGTGAGAGGTAGGTCTGTGCCGAGTTTCTGACATGTTATTTTCCAGTATTCCCAGAAATTTTTGCCCAATAGTGAGTTCTCATTCTAGAGGCTAGAGTTTGGGGGTTTATCAAATACTAGATTGCTATATGCCTTGATCACTGTGTCATGTGTATCTAATTTATTCCACTGATCCACTACTCTTTCTTAGCCCGTACCAACATTTGGATTTTTCTTTCTCCTTTCCTTATCCAGCTCATTTTGTACATGAGGAAACTGAGAAAAATGGAGTTCAAGTGACTTGCCCAGCATCACACAGCTAAATCTGAGGCCAGATTTAGACCCATGGAGAAATGAGTCTTTCTGATTCCAATCCCAGAGTTCTATCTACTTCACCACCTAGTTGCTACTAAGGGCATAATATCATTGCACTAGAATAAATCTAACCTTATGCTTAAAAAGTTTAGTATTAAGAAAATTTTTTTTATTTACTTAAATGATATTTTCCATGAAATTCATTGAACAAATATTAATTAATTAAGCTCCTACTGTGAGCAAAGTACTGTGCTACATACTAGGGAATCAAAGGTGATGAACAGTCATTGCTGTTCACAAAGATTAAAGAAATACTTTTATTCTTTGAGATATTAAATGCTGAATTTCATGTTTTTGTTTTTCTCTAATTTTTCAGAAACAGTTGTGAAAACAAATGATCCAGAACTAAAAGAAAAAGGTGAGATCATTTTGTTTTAACTATTTAGCTACAATATGTGTATATGAATAACATAACATTGTGTTCATTTTTTATCGAAAATAATTACTTATATTTTCATTTGAACATTTTCTTATATTAAATAGGTACTGCTATAGTCACTATTGACTCATACTGAATAATATGATTTAGTTCAACCTTTAGCTAAATAATTATTGAATTATTATAAATATTAGTATTGATATTACTGATATCTAATATTTATATAACACTAAATGCAAAGCACTGTATTAAATGTTTTACAATTTTATCTCACTTGTTCCTCACAATAACCATTTTATAGGTGAAGAAACTGAGGCAAATAAAAGTTAAGTCCTTGTGGTCATACATCTATTATTCTTGTAACTCCTGTCCTGGTCATTCTTTAAGTTCTTAAGAGGGCTGCCTATTGTGCTAGATCTTTTCCCTTACATCTCACTATGCACAAGAGTATCCTAAAATACCTAACTGGCATTTCTTTCAATCATGGTTTTTTTTTAAAAGCATTTTGAGAAGAGGCCCTTGGACTTCACCAAACTTTCAAAGTTCTCTCTCTCTCTCTCTCTCTCTCTCTCTCTCTCTCTCTCTCTCTCTCTCTCTCCCCTTTTCCCCTTTTTTTCTCCTTCCTGCCCCCACATATATCCCACATATATACACCCACACAGAATCTCTGCTATGATGTATGGAGAAGAGAAATTAGTTAATAGTTGTAATTCTGCCTTCTAATGACAGATCAGTATTAAGAGTACTAGAAGGAAAATCTTGTTTCCTTTTCTAAAGGGACAATCATAATTGCCATTCCAGTATCCCTTTATTTTTCTCTAATTCAGTCTCCAGATAACATGTTAGATTATAGTTAAAATTCGAAAAGGTTTCAGTAAGTTACCCTGTGGCAGATCTGATGAGATACAATTTAAAATCTTATGCTTAAGTTCAGAAAATCACTATAACATAGGGAAAATGTGACTAGGAAATACTGTGATATGGTAATCCTTTAAGCTAATGTATTTCTTTCTTTCTCTCTCTTTTTTTTTACTTTTAAAAATACTTATTTTTAATTTATGGAATAAAATACAATAAAAAAGATGATTGCATATGAAACTAATCTACCCTGTACAATTTATTATTCTTTTTAAATATGTGACAAAGTTATATAAATTTCTTTTTCCCCCTTCTGATCTATAAATGGCCATCAATAGACAGAAATAAGTATATATGGATATGTGTGTATATATATACGTGTATATGCGTGTGTGTGTGTATATATGAGATTAATTTTATACACATTCTTTTTTTTCTTTGGATATAGATAGCATCTTTCTTCATATATACTTTATAGTTAATTTGGGTATTTATAAATAGTCAAAGGAACTTAGTTCATAGGCATTTTTTAAAACAACATTGCTGTTATTGTACACAATATTCTCTTGCTCGTGCTCATTTCACTCATCATTATTGGTGCAAGTCTTTTCTAAGATCATCGAGCTCATCATTTTTTATAGAACAGTAGTATTCCATTACAATCATATACCACAACTTGTTCAGACATTCCCCAATTGATGACAGTTCTTGCAATTTCTAGTTCTTTGTCACTACAAAAAGAACTGCTTTAAATATTTTAGAGAATGTAAGTTATTTTCCTTTTTCCTGTAATCATCTTTGGAAATATATTTGGTAGTGGTATTGCTGGTTCAAAGAGTTTAGGGGTTTAGGAAGTTCAGTACCTCTTTGGCATAATTCCAGATTGCTCTCCAAAATGGTTGGATCCATTCACAATTCCATCAAAAATGAATTCATGTCCCAATTTTTCCATATCCCCTCCAGCATCTTTTTCCTCTTCAATCATTTTGGCCAACCTGGTAGGTGTAAAATGATATCTCAAAATTGTTTTAGTTTGCATTTCTCTAATCAATAATGATTTGGCATTTTTATATATGACTCAGTTGTTTTGATTTCTTCATTGGAAAACTGTCTATTCGTATCTTTTGATACGAATTTGTCAGTTGGGGAGTAACTTTTATTCTTACAGATTTGACAGAGTTCTTTATATATCTTAGGTATAAAACCTTTATCTGAGAAACCTTCTATAAAATTTTTCCTCAGTTTTCTGCCTTTTTTTTCTGATCTTGGCTATATTTGTTTTATATGTACAAAACTTTTAAAATTTAACATAATAGAAACTATTTAATTTATACCTAATTTTACTTTCTGATCCTTGTTTATTCACAAATTGTTCACTTACCCATAAGTCTGACAATTAATATGTCCCATATTCTAATTTTCCTGTAAAATTTCTCTTTATATTTAGGGTATATATCCCTTTTGATCTTATATTGACAAATGGTGTGAGCTATTGATTCATGCCCAGTTTCTGCCATACTACTTTCCAGTTTTCCCAAAAATCTTTACCAAATAATGAATTCATATACCAAAATCTTAAATCTTTATACTTGTCAAATACAAAGTAATTATGTTTATTTGTTGGTGTAAATTATATGTCTACTTTAGTTCATTGATGTACTTTTCTGTTTCTTACCCAGTTAGAGATAAATTTTCATAATTACTGACTTATAATATAGTGTAAGGTCAAGTACTACTAAATTTATTTTCAGAAAAGCTGAACTCAGTGATTTCATTAATCCTGGGAAACTACTCAGTGAAGGAACTTCCTCTATCTATGTAGGTCCTCACTTGTATTGCCGAGGGGGGAATGAAAATTTAAATGACTTGCCCAGGATCACATAGCTAATATATGTCAAAGTCAAGTTTTCCTGATTCAGAGGCTAGTTTTATTATCTACTATGAACTTTATTTTTACACTGCATTAAGAGAATTGTAGTGTACAGCACTAGATGAATGTTGTCTGTCCTCCATCAGACTAGTTCTGGAGTGTTGTGTTCACTTAGTTATGTCACATTTTTGGAAGGACATAGATAATCCAGAGAGTGCCTAGAGTTAAAATAATGGAGAACTTCAAGGTTATACCTCATTGAAGTTTAATTGAAGGAATTGGGTCTTTTTAACCTAGTAAAGAGATTTAGAAGAAGCATGATAGCTGCCTTCAAATATTTGAAGAGTTGTTATTTGTGAATTTAGGTTTGGCAGAACTAAAAATAATCAGTGGGAGTTACACAAAGTCAGATTTTGGCTTAATTTAAGGAAAAACTTCCTAATTATTTATTAGAACTATCCAAGAGTTGAATGAGAGCCAATTTTGAGTGTATATCATATTCGGCTTTGGAATCAGAAAGCCTGTCATAGACTATTTCTACTAGTACTTAATAAATGTTTTTTGATTGATTATTGATTGTTTGATCTAGGTTCTTGTAGGGAGATTCCACAGTGGGTGTTCTCTCTACTATTTAAGTCACTGTTTTGCCCCTGGACTAATGACTGAACCTCTCAGAGACACTTCTCTCTTTTCCTCTCCCAACACTGCTTTAAGGCTAAAGGTAGCAAATGGATTTAAATTCTACCTTGTACTGAAGCCTTTCATAACCCCTTTTACTTCTAGTGTCTCCCCTCTGATAATTATTTCCAATTTATCCTATATATGATTTGCTTTGTATGTACTAGTTTGCATGTTGTCTTCCCTACTTCACTTTAAGCTCCCTGAAGGTAGGAATTGTTTTTTGTCCCCTTTTGAAGAATCCTCAGTGCTTAGCACAGTGCCCAGCACATAGTAAGTACTCAATAAATATTTGATTGATTATTGTTTGTTTGATCTAGGTGAATAGAGGGAGATTCCACACTGAGTACTATTTCAGTCATAGTTCTACCTCCCCATCTTCCCCCATCCTTCTGTACATTTAGAGGTGGTGGTTTTTCTCCCTCAGATAATATTTTAAAGCAAAAGTTTACTGACTGCTCATCAGAAACATTGTAGGAAAAAGTCTTGTTCGGATATAGGTTATGATTTATAGTTTCTGAGGTCCCTTCCAGATCTTAAGATCTGTGATTATTATTCAAAGGAACATCTTAGATTTGTGCCCATTATTTGAGTACTTTTTAGTACTATATATTACTTAATGCAATTGTTATTAAATTAATTTGGCCATAATATTGAAATATACCAGTGAAGCCTTAGCATTCTCTATCTGAAGATACAAAAGAGTTTGGAAAACTTGGAATGAAATGGATGAAATAGAATCTATTGTATTCCAAAATTGCTGCATAAAAGTATTTTTTTGTTGTTGTTGCTTCTTGAATAATGTTTTACAAGGAAAGTATCTCAGTATTCATTTTTTGGTAAAAGTTTGACTTCCCTATTTCTCTCTTCCTTATCTCGTCCTTCTGTAAGACAGCAAGCAATCTAATACAGATTGCATATGTACAATCATTTTAAGCATATTTCCATATTTGGCATGTTATAAAAGAAAAATTAGAACAAAAGGGAAAAATCACAAGCAAAACAAACAAACAAAAAAGTAAAACAAGTATGCTTTAATCTGCATTCAGTCTTCATACTTCTCTCTTTGGATACGATTGGCATTTTCCATATGGAATGTTACCATGGTGTTCTAACACTTTTCCCAGAATCATGTTCAGTTAAAAAAAAAGTTATTGAAGGTCCCAAAAAAGGGAAAGAAAAAAAAAAGAGTAATTTTTTAAGTTTTAATTTTATATGAAGGACGTTATTTTTCACTAAAAAATACCAAAATCATATCCAGTGAATCCTAGGATTGCCAGTAAAGAACAGTATGTATATATCACCTTGATCACCAAACTAGTATTTGAAAGCCAAGAATTAAATTTCCAAAACAAACTCTTAGAAGAACTTGGCTGATGCTTCTTTGCCTGAGTGAGCACAGGAGGAACAGCAAATGTATAGGTGGTGTCCAAAGAAACACTTGTGATAATTGTATTGGCATGTGCTTCAAAATAGAATTTAATATATAAAACTTTTTCTATCACCCTTATTTCTTTGTCTGTCTGTCTGTCTGTCTCTCTCTTCCTATATGTTTGTTATTGGCTCTTTCTTTTTCTTTTTCTCTTCTTGCTTTCCTTTGTATTCCCTGTGTATCAAAGCTTTGGAAAGAATCAAGTCACCCAGTTCAGTGATTTTGCTCTGCCACTGTGGAATAGTTTTGCTACCTCAAAAATGGCAGTTGATCTTAGATTTTTAAAGTTTGGTAAAATAGGAATTTTTGGCTCTCCTTTCATATAATAGCCAATGTATTAATGATAAGCTAGTAAAAAGAAATTTCCTACAACTTTTTTTGAAAAAAAATATAATTCTTAAAAATGTAATTCCTTTTAAAAGGAATCAACATTATTGCCATAGGTTTCTTTCAGAAAATTTAATTGATCTTATTGCAGATTACTGGAATTTATCATCAGTAATTGCAAAATGTTGCATAAAATTAATGTATGTGATTTCATCACTGTTTGACCCAAAAGTGTGAAAGGAGTGCCTCTTCCTGAGATTTATGAATCTCTCTTAGGAATTTCCATTTGAGGAAGTAACCCATGTCAACTATTTTGTAGTTGAGTTGTTTCATTTGGGTTTTTCTAACTCTTTGTAACCCTGTTGGGGATTTCTTTGGAACAGATACTGGTCTGGTTCTCCAGCTTATTTTACAGATGAGGAAACTGAGGCAAACAGTGTTAAGTGATATGTTCAGGATCCCATAGCTAGTATGTGTCTGACATCAGATTTAAACTCAGGAAGATAAGCTTTTCTTATTCCAGGCCCAGCACATTATCCACCAAGCCACCTCACTTCTCCATACCTATCATGTTCACTCCTGATCTGACTCAGCTCCTGATTTCACAGGACTACTTTTCTACCTCTTCCCCATTATCTTTCACACTATATACATTTCCACTTCTCTGGCCTTTCTCTGATTGATGAGTTCCTCTTTCAAATCCTTATTTGAGAAAATAACCAATCATGCTCACTTGTAACCTTTATGAATTACTTTCTTCCCCCACTTTTTTTTGCCTCTTGTATATGTTGTATATGTAAGCCCCTTGAGGATAGAGACTGTCATTCTTTTTGCTTGTACTTTTATTCCCAGTGCTGAGCGTGCTACTTGGCACATGATATTTAATTCAATTAACAAAAGCTTCATTTCATATATTATGCTCCTTTTAGAAAATATATTAAATAGAAAATATTCATGATGGTATAAAATATTGTCTTAATTTAATAGGAAAGAAAAACAAATTTATAGTTAAAAATTACTTCAATTTGATCAAGGTGATATACCTTAGGATAAAACCTTCAGTTTTTAACATCTCTATCTTAGGATTTAACAGCAGTTGGGTTGACTGCTTTCTCCCTTTTTTTTGGTAAAGTTTATACTCTAAGAACTAGAAATAGGATGAAACTAGATAATTTTTAATACTTGTGATTTTAGAGCAAGTGTCCTAGGCTTAAAAATTTACAGTTGAAGGGGACCTCATGGGTTAACTACTCCAAATTCTTTATTTTTTAGTTGAGGAACTGAGGTATAGAAAGTTTAAGTCACTTGTCTGGGAGAATCGGAGAATTAATCTGACTTCACAGTGGGTTTAAATTCCAGATACATGGCTTTAACTAATATTTGTTCCATACTTAAGATATGCTCATTTCTGAAGACATCTCATTCATTTTAACTATTGCTATGGCAGTTTTTCTCCACTGGATGTCATATTTTTACACATTGTGGTCAATGCTTTTATTATACACAAAAGAGAAAATCGATCTAAAATACTAAACTCTCAGTGTTTCTAGTTACATAAGTTATACTCCTAAAATCTGTTGAACAGCAATCTGGTTATTTAATTCTATGATTTAATTTTTTTTAAATGTGTTATTGGAACTGAGAAGTAGAAAACTTAAGTTCCAGGGGTATAGGAGAATGGAGTGAGTGGTAGTCTGTGTTTTACAAATATAGTATTTTTTTGTTTATACTATAACATAAAAGCCTCATATTTGAGGAAATCTAGAGTATCTTTACTTTACTTTACTTTTAGGTAGCTCTCTGTATAAATTCCAGTATATTTTAGATGTAGATTAAATATATTACTTTTAGTGATAGTTCTTTTTCTTTTAAATTATTCATTTATTGTTTTTAATAATATGATTGGATATCATGTTCATTCAAAAAGGAGTTAAAAAGAATTTTTAGTTTCTCTCAAACAAGAAATTATTTACTTTTTGAAGAATCTGTTCCTTAAATGTAGGCTAGAGGGTACTAGGAAACTAGTCAGATTTGGTGCTTGCTCTAATAGCAGAAGGTGAAACCTCTGTATTATAGGCTCAAATGAATAGTTTAGTATTGATTATATATTATAAAGGCATTTCCAAATTCTTCAACTTCTCCATGAAATTTTCTCACAGGTTTTACTATTTCTGTTAATAACACCACCATTGTCCTGACTTGGAAACATCAGTCGCCTTGGACTCCTTTTTTTCTTCCCTCCTTACACATAGGAGTGTGGCATTTCTGTGTCTTATATCTTTCACATCCATCTTCTCTTTCTTGGTCCCACTGCCACTAAGCTAATTCAGAGTAGATTACTGCAGGTACCTTATAATCAGTCTTTTTTCTTTAAATTTTTTAAAATTTATTTTATTTTAAATTCATGAAATAGTAGAAGCATTTCCATTACATAGTGTAAATTCTTTTCATTTTTTCAATTTCTTTTTTTTTAGTTATACACGTACATTCACTTTTTCTTTTTACTTATTATCATATGAATCATGTTAGGAGAGAAAAATTAGAACCATGAAGAGAAAAAAAAATACAAGAAGAAAAAAAAAGTGAAGTTTAATAAAAATAAAAAATGATTGCAAGAAACTGCAAATATATTATATACAACTTGCTACTCCTTTCAAATATATAATAAAGTTACTGTGTAAATTTTTTTCTTTCTTTTCTCTTTCCCTCAAAGATAGCTAACATTAGACACAAATATGTATGTATATATGTTCTCTTGGTCTTTTAATGTTTTTCTGAGATCATTGAACTCATCATTTCTTAATAGCACATATTATTCTGTCATATCATGTGCCATACCAGTCTTTGCTCTTGCAATCGTTCTAGTCATGGTTGTTAGGATTTAGTCCTAAGGCACTACTCTTATTAGAATCCATGTAAGGCAGCTTCTTTTTAGCCACAGAATTAAGTGCCAGCAGTAAAGCCTGTCACTTGAGAGTTTTCATAATCTGCCTCCAACTTTCCTTTCCAACTTGCTTTCTTATAACTCTTCTTTAAATAACCGAAATACCAAACCTTGAACCTTGTTCTCTAGCGCCAGGATTTAGCTCAAGCTGTTTCTTCTACATTCTTTTTCATCATCTCCCATTGAAATCTTATACATCATCCTTCTAGGCCCAGCTCAGAAGTCACCTTAATGAACTTTTTTCTCTCTTGCCCCATAACAAATTCAGCTCATCGAAGAGCTAGGAATAATCTCTGGCTCCTCTCTTTGCTTGACATTTTATTTGTGGGGTTTTTTTTTTGTTTTGTTTTTATGACATATAGATCTAGAGCTGAAAGGGAGGAATATCAGAGATTTTCTGCCCCAACCTCCTCATTTAATAAGTGAAGAAAATCGGGCTTGTTGAAGTGAAGTACCTCATCCAAGTCACACACATAGTAATTTACAAAGTAAGGATTCAGATGAAGTTCTTTGACTCCATATCTGTTATCTTTTCAATGCTATGCCATCTCTTATTTCATTTGATGTTATAATTATATGTGTATGTACCTTGTTTCCCTTACTGTATTGTGAGTTTCTTGAAAACAAGTACTCTAATTGTAATCATCTTTTAAAAACCTTTGTTGTTGTTTAGTCGTGAGCCAGCTGACTCTTCATGATCCCATTTGGTATTTATTGGAGTGGTTTGCCATTTCCTTCTTCAGCTCAATTTGTAGATGAGGAAACTGAGGCAAACAGGATTGAACTGACACTTTCAAAATCTTTGTGCCTAGCAAAGTGCATTTATTTACACAGAAGACAAAAAATGCTTGATAAATTGAATTATAATAGGGAATGAGTATTATATGGAATAGTGAATCCTTGAATCAGGTCTCCTTTTAGCTAGTTGTTTTAACCTTTTTTGCCTTACAGTTTTGCTAGACTAGTAACAAATTAAATTTATTCTACATAATTAGATTACATTCATTTGCCAGGCTTTTCTTTATCAGATGCTAGAGGTAATGTGGGCCGTGAAGTGAATAAAATATAGGGGGAAGAAGAAGAAATAGACATTGATAATCCACATATTCAATATTTGTCTTTGTACAGATTTTATCAGCCTTATCAGTATTCCATAATGATATTTCATAGACTTAGAGCTGGAAGGTACATTAGTAGTCAGTAGATCTAACGTTTAATTTACACTTTTAAGGAAACAGTCCCAGTAGTTAAAGTAACTTTCTTATAGTTACATAGTAAATGTCTTGAGGTGGGACAAACTCAGGTCTTCCTAACTCTTAAGAGCATATAAACAGTATAGGACGGTGGAAAGAATACTAGGCTGTGGGTCAGACAAGGCTTTCAGCCTTGACTGTAATATGAACTAATTGAGTGGTATATCCAAGTTCTGTAACTCTCTGGCATTTATTTCAATCACCTTTAAAAAGAGGGAGTCGGATTGGATTATTAGACATGCCTTCTAACTCTTGAGTTTCTATGACATAGGCAAAGGTAGAATCATAGAATATAAGAAGTGGGAGGCACCTGAGAGATTAACAAGAAAAATCATTCATATGACCTCAGCTGTAGCTCAGCACTTATCACCTCTTCCCTGGATTACTATAGCAGACTTCTAATTGGTCTCTTGGTCTCTAATACCTTCCAAATCAAATTCATTATTCACTCAGCTGCCAAAGTGATTTTTCTATAAAGCATAATTCTAGCCTTGTCACCCTGGGTCTCAGTGATTTTCACATGTGTTTTATTACCTCCAAGATCAAATATAAGCCCTCTTTTTTGACTTTCAACCTCTTTATAGGCTGGCCCTTTTCTAGCTTTCCCATCTTCTTATCCCTTATTCACTTCTATATACTCAATAATTCAGCCACAATGCCTTATTTTCAGTTATTGAATACTAAAAACTATTTCCCATCTCTGTACCTTTGGCGCTGCTTGTCCTTTATAGCTGAAATTCTTTATCCCCTTACTTCTATCTCTTTTTTTCATCAGTTCTCATCAAGTCCCATCTCAAATTTCACCTTTTGCAGGAAACCTTTCACAGCTGCTAATGCCTTTCTTTTTCCAGTTACTTTCATATCAGAGGCTTTCTAGCACAACCTCCTTATTTTTTCAGTGAGGAAAACTAGACTTGCTGAACTGAAATACTTCACCCAAGCCATACAAGTAGCAAGTTGCAAAGTAAGGATTCAAACTCAGGTTCTCTCACTCCAAACCCATTATCTTTTCAATGCTATGCCATCTTTCATTTCACTTTATATTATAATTACATGTGTATATGTCTTGTTTCCCTTACTATATTATGAGTTTCTTGAAAACAAGTATACTGATCTCTCTCTCTCTCTCTCTCTCTCTCTCTCTCTCTCTCTCTCTCTGTCTCTCTGTCTCTTTCACTCTCTCTGTCTCTTTCTCTCTCTCTCTCTCTCTCTCTCTCTCTCTCTCTCTCTCTCTCTCTCTCTGTCTCTTTCTGCCTCTCTCTTTTCCCCATCTCTTTGTGTCTCTCTCCATTCTTTTATCTCTCCTGTTCTGTGGATATATCTGTGTATACATATATGTGTATATATACTCAGGTGTGTATGTACATATGATTTTCAGTACCCTCTTTGAGGGCTTTAATTGTTTTTTGCTTCTTTTTGTATCCCTACTAGTTATCACAATGCCTAGCACACAATAAGCATTTAATAAGCTGACTGAATTGCAAAGACCCCAACCAAGAAGAGTATTAGAAAGGTATACAAATACAATGGCCAAAGAAGGAGCAATTAATTAAATTATCTGGTGCCTAGAAAATATTTAAATACAATAAAATGGAAGACATCAATGGAAAGGTCACCCAAACACAAAAATAAACACAAAAGTTTAAATAAATAAAAGTGAAATCAAAGGAACAGAAGTAAAATATCCTTGACTAAAAAGTCCAAGTGCTGTATAGGTTAATCTGTATATTTAGTGGTTTAAAATAAGGAGAAGCAAGGATTTATAAATGAGTTGAGGAGTAGAGGACAGAGGAAAGTATGTGATATTTCTTTATCTAGCATTTGAATGTTACCATCTCAGCACTACATCATGATGCTTTTATGAAACTTCATCATGTAGTAAGGCCCTAAGAAATTACACACAAATGTTTAAAAGCACAAATGCAAAAGCAGTCCTTCATAAAGCTTTATGTAATGAAAATAGTAAGCAATTTAGGGAAGACAAGCAAAAGACATTGACTTGAATAAATATTACATGATGAAATCCCAAATAATATTTGGATCAAAGAACAAATCACAAAAAACAGTTAATTATTATGTGGAAAACAATCGTAATTAAGAAGTAAAAAGCCAGAATTTGGAAAGGTATAAAAGCCAAAGCAGTACTTGTAAAAAATTTCCCTAAAAACATGTCACCAAAATCTTAAAATAACATTAATATGCATTTATAACAATTAGAAAGCCAATGAATAAATACAAAATAAGCCCTGAAGGAGAGATCTTCAAAATTAAAAGAAATAAATTATAAACTAAAAAGATTACAGAAGTGATAACAAAAAAGGAAGCTGGTTCCTTGAAAAGATGAAAAATTGATTTTTTGCTAACCTGATGAAAAGAAGAAAGTAGGAAATCAAGCTGATAAAATTAAAAAAAATAACCAAGATGAAAAATTATAACAAAACCAGAAATAAATTTTTAAAAATCATCAAAACCTATTATACATTACTATATGCCAAAAAACCCTGAGAATTTAAAAGAAAAAAAACTGTCATCAGTAATATAAAAATGTCCAGATTAACAAAACATCAAATAAAGATCTTTAATAGTCTAGTTCCAGCAAAGAAATTTGAACTAGGTTCAAAGAGCAGTAGTGAATAGAGCACTGGGCATGGAGTCAGGAAGACCTGAATTCAAATTTAGCCTTAAACACTTACTAGCATTGTGATCCTGGGCAAGTCACTTAATCCTGTTTGCTTCAGTTTCCTCATTTGTAAAATGAGCCAGAGAAAGAAATCACAAACCACTCCAGCATCTTGGCCAAGAAAGTCTCAAATGGAGTAATGAAGAGTCAGACATAACTGAAAATGACTGAACAACAACAACAAAGGTTGCAGTAAGTGTATTCTTGCTCCAGATTGATTGACAGATGATTTCTTTATACTTCTGAGGCAAAACCTGTCCTAACCCAGGAAAAGATAAAGCCAAGAAAGAGACCTATAATGCAGTATTATTTATTAATATCAATTTTTTAAAAATTAAATAAAACTCTGGCTGTCTGTTGGCACTAAGAAAAGGAAAGTAAATTAAAGGCATAAACAGGAATTTGAAAATTATCATTATTCACTGATAACATGATGATTTACTTAGAAAAATTTAAGGAGTCAACAAAAAAAAACTAATTGAGAAAATGGATAGATTCTGTAGTAGGCTATACATCTTTTCATTTTTAAAACTTTGTGATTTATTATTTTAAAGTGTATTTTTAACTTTATCTTAAATATTTTTATGTTAATCTACAAACAATTTTATAGTTTGGTTCAGACCAAAAACCAAACACCAAATAAGATGAGCATTTCTTTATGTAAAGTTAAATAGAAAAAAAGAAGATTGTATACAAAGGCACACCTGTGATAGAAAGATCTTCCTTTTTTAAGTATGCCATAAATTTAATGTTATTATCTACGCTGCCTTGCTTATCCCTTTCCTACTGACCTTCATTCTGTTCTTTTCTGTGCAGTTAAAAAAAAAAATCAATAACTTTTTTTGTTAGTTTTTTTTTTCTTTTGGTAGTTCCATTGTTAATTTTTTCCTCCTTACCCAATTATTCCCTTTCCTAATAATAAAAAAGGCAAAATAAAGCCCTCGTATATTTGGAGTGGTCAAACAAAACAAATCCTCAAATTTGCTACCTTTGAAAATGTTCCATTTTTCACTTTGAATTCATTATTTCTCTGTCAGGAGATTGGTAATGTGTTTCACCATTGTTTTCTGAATTTTGTTCATGTTATTCTGCATCAATTCATGTATATCTTGCTAGATCTGTCTGAAAATATTCTTTTTCCTTTTTTATGTTGTTATAATATTCCATTATATTTGTCAATTTTTTTCAGTTTTTCCCCAAGGACAGCCTCTTAGTTTTGAGTTCTTTGCTATGACAAAAAAGAATGGCTGTAAATAATTTTGCATCTGTCAATCTATTTTTACTCTTTCTTTGATCTCTTTGCAGGGGGTGGGGTATAAGTGTAGTGGTGTTATGTCTGAGTCACTATGAACTGGGTATTACAAAAGTTAGGGATTTTTTGTGTATACTTCCAAATTACTTTCCAGGGTGATTGAACCAATTCCTAGCTCTACTAACAACATGTTAATATATGCAGGCTTCAGAATTAACCCACAAAAATAAGTGACACTTTTGAACAGTAAAAAACTAGGAGTAATAATAGAAATAAAAGTCTCAATCAGAATAACTACAAAATGTATAAAATATTGAGAAGTCTTATCTACCAAAGAGCTCTGTGTATATAGACACAATTACAAAATGCTTCTTAAAGAAAATAAGAATAACTTAAGTAACTATAATATTATCCAATACATATGTATGGGCTAGGATGTAATAAAAATGCTACCAAATTTGCAGTATCATTTATTGTTATCCAGTGTTTTCAGTTGTATTCATCTTTTTGTGACCAATTTGGGGTTTTCTTGGCAAAGATTGAAGTGATTTGCTATTCTCTTTTCTGGCTTATTATACAGAAGAGAAAACTGATGCAAATAGGGTTAAAATGATTTGCCCAGGATCACACAAGCTAGTAAATGTCTAAGACAGGATTTGAACTCAAGTCTTTTTGACTTGAGGCTCAGTGCTCTGTCCACTACACTACCTAACTCTCCAAGTAACAATAGTACTAAAGTTCTAATGGTATACTAATCACAATATAAAAGGGATACTTTATAAAGGTAGACAATTTATATGTACAAAATAGCTAGAATATTAGGAAAATAATGGAAGAAATAGAGTAGTAATGAAGGAGGTTTAACATTTCCAAACTTTAGACTGTATTATAAAGCAGCAATCATCAGAACTATTGGTACTAGTTAAAACATAAAAAAGATCAGTGTAACAGACTAGAGAAGAAAACACTCAGAAATAACTATTCAGTAACAGTATTCAATAACCCTAAAAACATAAATTATCTAGGAAAGGAATATTTGATAAGAACATGGGAAAACAATCTGAGAAAAATTTATTTTGGACTAACAATTAAAAAAGGATATATGACTTAAATATTCAGGATCATAAACATAAAAATGTGAAGAGAAGCAGATCATAGACCTTTCATTGCCCTTCATGGGGTGAATTCTTCTTTTTTTTTCTTTTAACTTTCATTTTATTTATTTTATTTTTTTCACTTACATGCAAAAACAATTTTTAACAATTGGTTTTACAACTTTTAGTTCCAGGTTCTCTTTCTTCCTCATCTTCCCTTCCACTGTTAAAGCTTTTTCTTGCCTCTTTTCTATGAGATAATTTACTCCATTCTATTTCTTTCTTTCACTTTCTTCCAATGTATTCCTTTTTCTCATCCCTTAATTTTATTTTTTTAAATATCTTGCTTTCATATTCAAGCTCTGCCTTGTGTGTGTGTGTGTGTGTGTGTGTGTGTGTGTGTGTGTGTGTGTATTCCTTTGAATTGCCATGAGAAAGTTCTTGAGTTACATGGATTGTCTTTCCATGTAGTAAATTAAATAATTTAATCTTATTGTGTCCCTTATGGTTTCCCGTTTTTATTTACTTTCTTATGCTTTTTTTGAGTCTTATATTTATATCACAATTTCTCTTCAGCTCTTTTCATCAAAAGACAGCTATTTCATTAAACATTCATTTTTTTCCGCTGAAGGGTTATACTCAGTATTGCTGGGCAGGTGATTTTTAGTTGTAATCCTAGTTTCTTTCCCCCAAAAAATATCATTTTCCTTTAATGTAGAGTCTTCTAAATCTTGTATTATCCTGACTGTGACCCTATGATATTTGACTTGTTTCTTTCTGATGGCTTGTAATTTTTTTCTCCTTGATCTGGGAGTTCTGGAACTCCTTAAAGTTTTCAATTTTTTATATCTTTCAGAAGATGATTAGTGGATTCTTTCAAATTCTATTTTACCCTCTGGTTTATCAGGGCATTTTTCCTTGATAATTTCTTGAAAGGTAATAACTAAGGTCTTTATCTAATCATGGCTTTCAGGTAGTGCAATATGTTTTAAATGGTTTCAGGTCAATTGTTTTTCCAATTAGTTATTTTACATTGTCTTCTATTTTTTTTCATTCTTTTGGTTTTGTTTTATTGTTTTTTGATTTCTCATAAAGTCATTTAGCTTTCATTTGTTCAATTCTAATTTTTAAGAAATTATTTTCTTCAGTGAGCTTTTGTATCTCCTTTTCCACTTGGCTAATTCTGTTTCATAAGGAGTTTTTTTTTTTTCTTCAGTAAATTTTTGTGTCTCTTTCCATTTGTCCAATTCTGTTTTTCAAGACATTCTTCTCCTCATTGACTTTTTGTACTTCTTTTACCATTTGACCTGTTTTGTGTTTATCACACTCAAAAGTAAATTTGAATTATTGAAGAAATATCAAAAATAAATAGTTGAAGAAATGATAAATATAATAAGTGATTAAAAAGCATTTTGGTTATAATCCTTAAAATAATCAAAACTGGGTCTTAATGGCTGGGAAATGTGTTCTCAAAGTACTATGACTTAAGGGAGGCCACCCACAGGCAAGACATCTGTGAACATTTTTTCTTTTATTTTTTTTAGTTTTCAATATTCATCTTTTTTTAAAATTTTATTTTATTTGCAAAACATATGTATAGGTAATTCTTCAACATTAACCCTTACAAAGCTTTCTGTTACAAGTTTTTCCTTCCTACTCCCCACTCCTCCCCTAGATGGCAGGATATCCACTACATGTTAATTATGTTAAAATACTTGAGAAATCGAATATATGTATACATATTTCCACACTTATCATTGTTGTGCAAGAGAAATCGTATCTGCAAGAAAGAAAAATCAGATGAAGGAAACACAATGCAAGCAAACATCAATAGAGAACATGAAAATGTTATGTTGTGGTCCACATTTCATATCCCTCTTTCTGAGTGAATATGGCTTTCTTCACTGAACAATTGGAATTGGTTTGAAACATTTCATTGTTGAAGAGAGCCATGTCCATCAGAATTGATCATCATGTAATATTGTTGTTCCTGTGTATAATGATCTCCTGGTTCTGCTCATTTCACTCAGCATCAGTTCATGCAAGTCTCTCCAGGCCTCTCTGAAATCGTCCTGTGGTCGTTTCTTACAGAACAATAATATTCCATAATATTCATATACCATAATTTATTCAGCCATTCTCCAATTGATGGGCATATATTCAGTTTCCAGTTTCTAGCCACTACAAAAAGGGCTGCCACAAACATTTTTGCACATGTGGGGCCCTTTCCTTCCTTTATGATTTCTTTGGGATATAAGCCCAATAGAAATGCTGCTGGGTCAAAGAGTATGCACAGTTTGATAACTTTTTGAGCATAGCTCCAAATTCCTCTCCAGAATGGTTGGATCTGTTCACAGTTTCACCAACAATGCATCAGTGTCCCAGCCCTCCCACATCCCCTCCAACATTCATCATTATCTTTTCCTGTCATTTTAGCCAATCTGACAGGTGTGTAGTGGTACCTCAGAGTTGTCTTAATTTGCATTTCTCTGATCAATAGTGATTTGGAGCACCTTTTCATATGACTAGAGATGGTTTTAATTTCATCCTCTGAAAATTGTCTGTTCATATCCTTGTTACCTTTTTATGTTTCTCTTGTGTTCTGTGTTTGTAGATCAAATTTTTTGTTCAGTTCTGGTCTTTTCAGTAGAAATAGGTGAAATTCTCCTATATCATTGAAAGACCATCTTCTTCCCTGGAAGATAATGCTCATTCTGGCTGGGTAACTTATTCTTGGCTGTAATCCAAGTTCCTTTGCCCTTCGGAATATCTGATTCCAGGCCCTTCGATCCTTCAAAGTAGAAGCTGCTAGGTCCTGTGTGATCCTAATTGTAGCTCCCCAATATTTAAATTGTTTCTTTCTGGCTTCTTGTAATATCTTTTCCTTGGTATGATAGTTCTGGAATTTAGCCACGATATTTCTGGGGGACTTAATTTTTGGGTTTCTTTCAGGAGGTGATCGGTGGATTGTTTCAAGGAGTATTTTGCCTTCTGGGTCTAAAATATCAGGGCAGTTTTCTTTTATGATTTCCTGGAAGATAGTGTCTAGGTTCTTTTTTTCATCATGGCTTTCAGGAAGCCCTATAATCCTTAGATTGTCTCTCCTAGATCTATTTTCCAGGTCAGTTGTTTTTCCTAGGAGATATTTCATGTTTTTCTCTATCTTTTCATTTTTTTTGTTTTTGTTCAACTGATTCTTGAAGTCTTGATGAGTCATTAATTTCCAATTGTTCGATTCTAATTTTTAATGTCTTATTTTCTTCAGTTACTGTTTTTAGTTCCTTTTGCAATTGACCAATTACATTTTTTTGTTCATTGCATTCTTTTTCCATTTTTTCTATTTTATTTTGCAGTGATCTCATTTCGTTTCCCCATGTTTCTTCTAACTCTCTTTTAAGATTTTTTATGCAATCTTCAAAGAAAGCCTTGTGACATGGAGACCAATTTATGTCTCTCTTTGGGGCTTTTTCTGGAGTTGCTTTACCTTTAGGGGCCTCAGGATTTGAGGTCTGTTCTTCCCTCTCTCCATAAAAGTTGTCTATGGTGAGAGCTCTTTTTGGTTTTTTATTCATTTTTTTTTTTTTAATGGTGTGAGGTCTGTTTGGGGCAAAGGTGGGACAGCTGCTTTAATTTGCCCTGGGGCAGTTCTGCTGATTGAGTTATTTCAGGAACTGGGCAGTTCTGCTGATTGAATTATGTCAGGGGCTGGGCAGCTCCGCTGATTGAATTATTTCTGGTGCTTATCAGACCTGTTGTTTGATTGATTGCTTTAAGGTGCTGTGTAATGGCAGCTAGTTACGATGCTCATCAGGGGTTCAGTGGTTCACAATCTATCCCCCTCAAAAGGCAGACCCTCCAAACCACCTGTCCACAATCAGGACAAATTGTTCCAAGAGGCTCGAAGAAGACTTCCAGGTGTGTGAAAAGCACAACGCTCCCACTCCTGTTCTGACTCCTGTTCCAGCTACCTGCCCCAGTCTCCCTGTGCTGCAGTCTGGGTTCAGTAGGCCACCCCCTGCCCCATTAAAACAGACCTGTTTTGAGGTTCTTCCAGAGTATCTTCTTCTAGAATCGTGTTGTTCTCCGGATATTGTGGATTTTTTTGCTTCAGAATCAGTCTAGAGGCTTCATATTTTGTTGGTTTGAGGGGAGGTTAGAGGAGGTTACAGAGAATCCTGTCTGATCTCCGCCACCATGGCTCCACCCCCGGAAGGACTACCCCTGTTCATATCCTTTGACCATTTATCGATTGGAGAATGGCTTGAATTCTTATAAATATGAGACAATTCTCTATATATTTTAGAGATGAGACCTTTATCAGAACCCTTAAATGTAAAGATGATTTCCCAATTTATTGCTTCCCTCCTAATCTTGACTGCATTGGTTTTGTTTGTACAAAAACTTTTAAACGTAATATAGTCAAAGTTATCTATCTGGTGTTCAATAAAGAGTTCCAGATCTTCTTTGGACATAAATTTATTCCATCTCCACAGGTCTGAGAGGTAAACTATATTACGTTCCTCTAATTTACTTATAATATCACTCTTTATATCCAGATCATGAACCCATTTAGATCTTATCTTGGTATGTGGTGTTAGGTGTGGGTCAAGCCCTAATTTCTTCCACACTAGTTTCCAATTTTCCCAGCAGTTTTTGCCAAATAGTGAGTACTTATCCCAGAAGCTGGAGTCTTTGTTGAACATTTTTTCTTTCTGAGAATCTAGGTATACTAGATACTGTAAGGAGACCTTTCCAGGTGGTTTTCACTTGGAATATGGTTAACTAAAGCATATGTAAAGAATTACAGTACCTAACTCCTGTAACTTTGACAAGTATTATTCAGGTGTGTTGAACCATAGGAATTCTGCATTTCAACCTCTTTTAAGCAAAAGTCTCTGAAACATCTCTATTGTCAGGTGCTAGTATTGTATATCCTAACTGGTGATGCTTAGAAGTGAAGGCTGAAATGGGTGGGGAGAGGAAGAGGAAGGGAAATTGCCACTAAATGGTCAATCAATTTTCCTCATGATGTTTTGGAGTTCACTGTAACCAATCCAGGGAAATGACACAAATTATCTTTGGAAAATCTGTGGTAGCACAAGGGGAATTTGATAATAATGAAAGGTACCTTAACCCCTCACTCTTTTTCATATTCTATGTCAAATTAGTGGCCAAGACCTGTCAATTTTTATTTCATATAACCTTTTGCATATAATTCCTTCTCTCCTCTGACATTGTCACTTCTTTTGTGTAGGCCCCTGGCTTTGTCAATTTTATCAATATCTCAGTCACAGTTTCCTTGTGGATTGAACTTTCCTTTTAAAAGTGCCATGCCTACTTATTTTCCCCCCTTGGAATAACTTTATATTTGAAATCATTACAACATGTTTTGAAGAGTTAAAATGTAATCTATTCATAGACTTTTTTTTTTAATTGCTGGCTAGTTAAGTGATGGTCTTAAAATTTTACCATATGTGGGAATTTGAAAAGTTAACAGTTACTTAGAAGTGCCAGCATTTGGTTTTCTTTGATTTAATTTACTTTGACAGTTTCATTCATGTCAGAATCTTAAACTTTAAGTTACTTAGTCTCCCTTAGCCTCAATTTCCTTATTAATCAAATGGGGTTAATACCTTCTCTCTATTTAATTGAGGCTCTGAAGATCAAATGAATCAGTTAGTCAATAAGTTTTAAACACATGTTCTAGATATTGTGCTAACTACTGGAGATACAACAGTAAAAAAAAAAGAAGCTGTTTTCAGGGAGTTTCTAGGTAAATCAGGGAGATAACATAAACAACTATGTGCAAATAAGCTACATACATGATAAATTGGCAATAATTAATAGAAGCAAGGCATGAGAATTAAGAGGTATCAGAAAAGTCTTTCTGTAAAATAGGATATTTTGGCTGGGACTTGAAGCCAGGAAACTGGAAGGGAGAGATGAGGAGGTAGAGCATTCCAGGAATGGGGGATAGTCAAAGAAAATGCCAAGCATTGGGAAGTGGATTGTCTTATATAAGAAAGGGCTAGGAGACCAATCTGGATTGCAGAGTACATGGGTATAGGCAGATAGACCTACCTGTACAAAGACTTGAATGGGGAGGCACAGTTATGAAAGGCTTTGAACACCAAAGGATTTTGTATTTGATCCTGGAAATTATTAGGAGCAATTGGAGATTATTGAGAGGAGGGTGGGGTAGGGAAGGGGATAATCTGTGCTTTAGGAAGATCATTCTGCTTTAGAAAGCAGAGAGACTTGACTTTGTCAAGGAGACCAACCAGAAGAGTTTTGCAATAGTCTATGCATGAAGTGATGAGAAGTAGCAGCAATGTCAGAGGAGAGAAGGAAGTATATGCAAGAGATGTTACAAAATCAAAATTGACAGACCTTGGCAACTAATTTGACATAGAATATGAAAAAGAGTGAGAGTAAAAGAATTCTTCATTATCATCAAATTTCCATTCTTGTGCTACCCAATGAGAACTAAATATTTTCCAAAGATAATTTGTGTTATAGTTATGATATCACATCAGAACATCCATCTGGTTTTGGCAACTTTCCATTAGTCTTCAAAAGTTCTATTAGATGGAATACATTCATCTGCCCTTGTTTGTCATTGTCAGTTATGGGTATAAATTCCAGTAGTGGGCTTTTTCTTGTTCTCTCTCTCTTTGTGTCTGTTTCTCTGTCTCTATCTCTTTCTCTGGCTCTCTTAACATATGTTTTGCTTGTGTACATATATTTTCTGAATAAAATATACATATAGGTTGCAAACCATAGTGAGTGGGAGGTTGGTATTCTACAATTATCTACAGTAATAACAAAGTTTGGGAAGAGGGAAATTTTGGAGGGAGAGATAATGAGTTTACAATACCCAATAGGCAGTTGGAGATGACTAGAGGTCAATAGAAAGATAAGGACTGAGTAAGTAGATTTGAGAGTCATACATAAAAATAAGTACAGCATGTAGAGGAAGAAGAAAAGATGGAAGAGGAGAACCCTCTGAGATTCTGATTGTTAGTATATGTAGTGTTATATCAGGGTTTCTACTTTTTCCACTCAGTATCCCTTTTTCATTCCAAAATTTTTTTTTGTTGTTTTTCAGTAGTATTCTATTTTTTCAAATAGATGTAAAAATAATTTTCAATATTCATTTTGTAAGACTTTGTGTTCCAAATTTTTCTCCTTCGCTCTTTTATTTCCCTACTTGAGAAATTTTTACATGATCCCAGGTATAGAGGCATGTAAAATAGGTATGCAAATCAAATATTTACTGATAATAAATCATAATTTTATGATCCCCATATTTATTTATGAGACTCCATATGCAGTCACAAATCACAATTTAAGAATGAGGACCTAGATAAAGACTTAGTAAAGGAAACTGATAAGGAGCAATTAGACAAGTAAGAGGAAATCAAGAGAGAATAAAGACACAAACAAATAGAGATCAGAGAATATCAAATAGAAAAGGATGATCAATAGTGCCACAAGTTTCAGAGAAGTTTAGAGAGAAAGCCAATAGATTTGGCAATTGAGAAATCATAACTTTGGAGAAAGTAATTTTGGCTGAACTTGAAAGCCCAAGCTGTAAAGAATTAAGAAGAACATTGTAGACATTCTCAAGGAGTTTAGCAATGAAAGGGAGGAGAGATAGGAGATAATAAATAGGCATCATTGGATCCAGTAAGGATTTTTTTGAAGGCAGGAGAGACAATAAAGAAACAATAGCCAGTAGACAGGGAAAGATTGAAGATAAAGCGTGGGAGATCCTTGAAGTGACAAACTACTAGAGAAGATAGGATATAATGGGAACATGTGTATTTAGAATGGCCACTTTTTCATTTGAGATGGGTGAAGGAAGAAGGCTTTGTGATTAAAGATGAGGAGAGGGAAAGAAAGAGGAATTCTCAGTGAAAGGCTTCAATTTTTTCAATAAATTTGAGGGAAGCTTCTTAGCCAAGAGGTGAAAGCTTTTTGAAAATATAGTGTTACTCAAATTTAAATGGCAGTTTAAAATGCTCGTTAGAACACTGATTTCTTAGGTCTACTATAGCTTTAATTATTGCTATTTCAGAATTATATCATTGTCCTTATGTAGTTCAATTAATTTATATCTCTGTTTTGGGGCTATTTACTTCGCCCTTGCTTCTAACCCACACCAAAATGGGCAAAGAAATGATAAAAAAAAAAAAAAAAGTTACCTGGTAGTGGACTTATTTCATGAGATGGCTCTTTCCCCTTAAATTATCTACTGCTTTTAACAATAAATTTATTATGAAACAGAATATATAAGCTATTCATGTTGTGAACACTGAAGATCATTTTGACATTTGCTTTTAATATTAAGTATATTATTGAAACAGATACAGGAAAACTATGTATGCTGCAATCTTTTGTTAGAAATTTTCTTTAAATAAAGGAAAAATCATATCTTTTAACACTTTGTAATTGTTATGGAGCCCTTTTAAGAATTTCATTTAATTTGTTTAGCAGGGGGTGAAGGGGAAGAAATAAAAATATAAATATTTTTGTAAGGCTTAGTGCTATAACTATTCACTTATACATAAAGGATCTGGTCACTGCATTAGTCAGTTACAGTATTGTGCACAAGTTGACTGGCCTCTACCAAAACAGTAAGTTTGTCCCTGAAACAAAACAAAACAAAGCAAAAAACACTAAGTGGCACTAAAGTGGGGGGTGGGGAACAATTCACATTCCTAAAAAGCTATCAAATCCAATTTAGGAATTAGCTGAATTATTTTTTTACTGATAAGGATATATTGATGTGAGGAATGTCACCACATGTTTCCCAGATATGTGTTAGATGCTTCTTCTATAAATTATATTTAGTAGCAGTGGACCCTACCTAATGTGTGATTCTCTCAGTTATCACTCTTCAAAGGTCATCTCATTGATTTTATTTTCATTAAGACAAAAGTGGCATCCCTTGATTTTAACATTGGACTTTTTCTTTGCACCATGAGGCTAACCATTGGTATTCTTCACCTTTTGTTTCTTTTTGTTGTTGTTTTTGTTCCATTTGATAAATATCATTAGTAATTATACATTATTTTCTTTTTTAGCCTGCCAATCTTTGGTGGGGAGGAGGTAAGGAATTTTGAGTGCCAGTTCCCTACCATGGTTATCTTACTTGAAGGTTTTGCTCTAATCATGTGCAACAGACTTTAAACTCTGTTTGAAATAAGAGCATACCATCTGTGCAGCACAGTACCTTTAATTTTCTTTGCATACAAGACAAAGTTGTGGTTTGAAAGAGATACGTTTCAGGTAATAACCTTGATTTTCATGCACCATTGAAACTTGGCTTCACTACTCTGAAGGATCACTGACTTCTTTTTGAGCTCAAACCACAATATTAATGATGTTATTGCTAATGTCATTCAGCCAGTCATAGGATGGAAATGGAGTTAATTGCAAATTATAGGTTCAGCATAAACCCAATGAACTTTGGTGAGCTTTTTATTTCTGAGCCTTGTCATTCTGATTCATGTAGCATCTCACTTTTTTGCCCTTTTCTTTTCCTTTTCTTTCTCTTTCTTTCTCTATGTTCTCTCTCTTTCCTTCTTTGCTTCCTTGCTTCCTTCCTTCCTCCCTTCCTTTCTTCCTCCTCCCTTCCTCCCTTCCTCCTTCCTTTCTGCCCTTCTTTCCTTCCTCCCTTCCTTCTTTCCTCCCTTCCTTCCTTCCTCCCTTCCTTCCTTCCTCCCTTCCTCCCATGAATGCCATGTATATTGCATGGCAGTCTATTTTTCCTCCTTTGCCTCCACATGGCACTTTCTAACAGTCACAGGAACTGAGCTGTATTGGACACAGCAGGGTAGATGTTGTTGTGCCATTAATTGCATATCTCTGGTGGGTTGTGAGGAAGGCGGCCAAATCCAATTGTCTTTTACCCCCTGAGAAGTATGATAATAGCTCAGCAATGTACTTCCTGGAACATAGTCCTATGATGCTGAACCAAAAGTGAAATGAGTGATTAAATAGGAGAGAAGAATGAGAAATATTTTAAATTGATATTAAGTTTAAATTATGTCACTCAAATCTATAATATTGCATGCTATTGGTATCAGAAGTATCCTTCCCTGCCTTAGAATCAAAAAGATCCAGGTTCTGTACCAAGTACATCAAATCCTTTGGGTCTGTAGATGTTGCTTTAAAATAAAATGCCCAGGATATTGAATTTTACTTTCTAGTTGATTCTGTAGTTTCTCATCATATCCTCTCTGCCCTCTGTTGAACATCAGGCAAAATATTTAAAGGAGTAATATCATCTGCTATTAATCTTGAAAGCATTCAGTCTTCTAGACATACTCATTCTGAAGGGATGCTTTCAGGTCATTAATATACCATTCGAGCAAAACTCTTGAAAAAGTACTGGAGTAGGAGTGAAAAGCCCTGCTTTCTATTCTTGGTGCAGTTCCTTTCTATTTCATTTATTTAAAAAAAAAAAAAAGTACATTTATAAAACTCCCCCCCCACTAGGGAAAAAACAGTTGCTTTAGAGATAATCTAACTCTGAGCCTTTGTGCTGCTGTGTGATTATGGCTTCTAGACCTCAGTTTTGTCATCTAAAAAATGTGGTGGTTGGATAATAAATTAGATTTTGGAATACTTCTCATCCATTCTGTCTTTACCCTCAGAGAAGCCACTTTCTCACTAAAAATCCCATGACTTTATTACTTCAATTAAAATACTGAGCCCAAATTCACTTTCAGATATGGCCAATGTGTTTATCAGTCTTCCTTGGCCATACATAATTGTAACAAGAAGTTTCTAATGAGGAAGACGAAAGATGGCAATAGTTTTGAAACAAACAAAAACAAAATTACATACCACATATTTTATATTTCTTATGCTACCATATATTTTATATGCCATGTTGAGGATCACTGTCTCATTAATCCTCATAGTTTCTCAATAACTTAGACAAGATCTCTGAGGAGAAGGCATTTTTTAAAATCATATTTGTTTTCCTATGATACATTCCTAATATAAAACAGAAGGTGAACATCTACATAAGGTGTGATAGATCCTAGAGAACTATTTAAGAAAAATTAGCAGGAATGTTTCATTAAACTGCCAGCTCGACATCCTTCCCTGCCTTGGGTGTTAAAGCTTTATTAACACTGAGTTTGAAAACAGCCAACAAGAAAGCCAAATGCTTATGGGATTTATCATGAAACTCTAAAGTCCCATTAATTTACATGTATGCCTTAAATTGCAGTGGCAAAATAATGTATTCAGCGAAGAAAGAAGTTACTTCTTTCTCTCATGAGCCTGCTTTATTGTGCTGCTGGTATCTCATCCTTTAATTAAACTTGTCCAAAGATAAGATCAGCTAAAGTGTTTACTGTATAAATAATTCTCAGTCCCAGTGTGCACGTTTTAAACCTTAGTAAAAAAGAATTTTGCCATCTGTTAAGACCCAAAACATAAGGTATATCTTTGCATAAAAATAAGTTGTCCATTATTCATAAAAGTCATCACAATATATATTATCCGTTTTGGTGGGATGTTAATCAGGAATGCTAGGAATGATCTTTTGAATGCTAATCCCTTTTCTTCAGATGATAGGTCATTTATAATAATTGTTTCAAAGTCGGTATTTTTTTTTTGAGGGGGATTGATGAGAGGATTGGGGGAAAAAGTGCATCCAGACCTGCTGCTTCATTGGTATGGGGAGCTTCCAGTATGTAAACCCTTTTCACTAATACAGAGCAGCAACCTAAGAGTCTTAGAAAGTAATTTATAGTCTTAAAGAGTTGTGTAGGACACTGAATTTAAGAAGTTTTTCTGTGGTTCTATAGCTAGTCAGAGTCAGTACTTAAACTTGGGTCTTGATTCCAAGGAATTCTCTCTTTTTGTTATATCAAAACTCCTCTGCCAATGCATTATGCTTGGGAAAGCTATTATTTAAAACACAAAATTAAGATATTGTTATTACAATTAAAATATACATTGAAATTAAATTTCACTATAGGAAGTTAATGAATTCTTTTTTGCTTATATTTTGTTTTTCATGACAATTTTGTTTTTGAGCCCCTCCCCCTTTTTAAAATTAGGGGTCAGTGCTTTGAACTTTAAAAACATCTTAGCCATTAGTCTGAAAAATTGAAAAATATTTTTCTTCAGAGTCTCTAGAATAGCCAAATATAATTCAGTGAAGAGAACAAGAACATAGGAACATTAAAACTGAAATAGGCTAGGAGCTTACATATAAGTTTATCAAAAAAGGGAAAAAAAAGTCTTGAGGAATAGATGCACATCCCATTTTTTCTTCCCACAATTTCATCTTCTACTCTTGGAGGCTACATTTTTGATCTTTCTTCCTTCATCCAATATCACACAAGAATCAAGTGTCTGAGCTCATATTTGAACTCGGGTCCTCCTGACTCCAGGACTGGTGCTCTGTCCATTTTTAAGTTTCTTTCAATTTGTGATATTAATTTTCATATTGAAATACTTAGAAATATAGCCCAGAATCTCAGCATCACTATTTGGATAAACCATCATCATTCTAATCTATTCTATCGTTTCTGTCTGTGTGTAGCTCAGGAGGCAATGGTTCTTCTCCCACTGAATTTAATTATAGGTTGGTACCTCATTTACCCATTATTATACTGGATGTATAATGAAATTACAATTTTCCAAACATATTTTTCTTTCTTTTTTTTTTTGGAAAAATATTAGAAATGGTTTATATTTTATTTTGCTGTTTCATCATTGCCTAAGGACTTTTGTACACAATTTTATGTTCCCAAGAAACCCAGATGTTATTAGTTTATTGTCTGTAAAAGCTGAAATGTTAGTCATTTTATCACGTTTACCAACACCCCTATAACCAAGAGTAGAAAACTTTTTGACATCAATTTTCCCTCTCTTAATAGAGACTATTCAAAGACATCCTTAGAATTTTCTTGTCTTCTTATCATAGAAATAGGAATATAGTGCTAAATGAGAACCTCCCCCACCCCAAGTTCTTCTCCAGTTCTAAATCTGTGATTCTTTAGGCTATAGTAAAAAGTCATATTAATATGGCATTGTACATGTTACAAAGCACTTTCCTCAATATAACTTTTTGATTTAGTGAGGGAAAAGATGGTGGTAGAGATTAGATACTCATAGTTGCCCTGTTCTCTTTCCATTTTTTGTTTTGTTTTGTTTTATTTTGTTTTTTTGTTTCTAATCTAAAAACTGTGAAACTAAGATAACCAACCTTGACAAAACTGCATAATAAATGAACATAAAATAAGAACAAGCAGTCCTTTTCTGAGAGCCTAAGGAGTTGTCATATGAGAACTGGAAAGGGAGTTCTTGATTTTGATTGTCTACAGACCTTTGTATGTACTTAATAGCAGATTGTGAGGTGCATACCACAACTGATGATAAGTAAGTTGTTTCTGTATAGGGTTTAGTGTTTCTAAGTTATTTTGTTGTGAGAATGCTAATGGTCAAGGATCTTTGAGAATTCCTTATTACTTCTAGGGAAAAAAACAAACAACACACAACTCTTTGTTTGAGTATTTAAAGGCTTTCCCACTTTGACTTCAGTTTAAATCTCTAAATTTATTTTCCACTGCTCCCTTTCACATATTAACATTTGAGCCAATCTGACCTATTTGCTCTTCCTCAAACTTGGTATCTCATCCCCTACTTTAGTGCTTTTGCATAGGTTGTTATCCCCCATGTTTTGAGCAGATTCCCTTCTCTTTTCTGTTTTTTCACCTGTTTCTTTCTCAGTTCAAATAAACTGCTTGTTTCATAGGAAAAACCTCTCCTCAATCCTTTAATTCAAGGGTTCTTAATTTTTTCTTTATTTCTTTATATATATATATATATTTAATACTGAACTGCTTTGGCTATCTAATGAATCTTATAAACCCCTTCCCAGAAAAATGCTTTTAAATATAATGAAGTATTATTGCAGAGGAATTGCAGAGGATTGCAGAGGAAACCAATTATATTGAAATATAGTTATATATTTTTTAAAGTTCATAAAACCTGCTAAATATTAGTTCACCCCCTCAAATTCAACAAGTATTTATTATAAGCACCAACTATGTTGTTGGCACTATGTTAGATGCTGGAAATAAAAATCAAGATGAATAATCCTTTACTTCAAGGAATTTATCTGTATAAATATGCTATCTTTCTCCTCCCCCAGGTAAACTTCTTAAGGTCAGGGATTATTGTTCTTGTTTTAGAGGGTTTTCTTTTTTCTTACTGTCTCTGGTGGCTAGCACAGTATCTTGTATGAGCTAGGCATTTCATAAATGCTTGTTAAATTGAATTTAATTTAAGTGGACTAAGGGGAAAGAATGATCATTTCTAGTGAGCCTGGGAAAATTTTGTGAAGAAAGTGAAATTTTTAGAGTGGTCATTGAAAGACTACAAGTAGAAATGAAATATGGTCAGAAGGGAGAGTAGAACTATGGATCTCATTGGACACATGTTGGCACGTAAGGAGTTTCTATTTTGTTCAGAAAGCAGATCACTTAGCTGCTCTGTTATTTCCAATTTAACATATGGGGTCACATCTGTTAAAGGATTATTACACTAGAAGGAGAGTGATGTATAATTTATTAAAATAATCCTATAGGGAGACAACTGACTACATTTAATAAACTAGGATACTTGCTGGCTCCATTGAAAGCTCCCAGCTGAATCCCACATCATTTCAATAGAAGGGGCAGAGGAAAATAATTGCCCTTTATATAATGTTTACTCTACTGTATTAGTTAGTGTCTCTCAGCTGAAAAATATTTATGTTAACTGTTCTGTTTAAGCTTTGAATATTGAACTCCTGCTGGTACTTAGTTGATATTTAATTCTGAGGAGAACAAAAGTCCATTATTCTCTAGCAGGAGAGGTTAGGGAAGGATATTCTACTTTTTTCTTTTTCTTTTTTTTAAAGCTTACCAAATCCTGCGCTAAGCATTGTGCTAGCAGATAAGAAACCTATCTCTAGAGTTGACAGTTGTCCAATTTTGCATTTTCTCCATTATTCTGATTTCCATGAAGAATATCACTGATATTCTTCTCTGAGATTAGTTAAATTTTTTAAAGTATTCTCAAAAAGGTATCTATTTGTATATTTTTATTCTTTTCCCCCCAAATCATGAAAGGACAAAAATGAAGTCCTGCTAGGAAGACTTATTGCTATTGATTGTGTTTCCCAATAGCAAATAACATATGCATCTTTCCTGACAGATTCAAACAGTAGGTGAAGTCTTGCACAATTTACACTTATAAATGTGAAAGCAAAGAATTGGAGATTTCCTGCCAGTGTCCCATGCTGAAAAATCTCAGAACACTTGTGGATGGAGGTTTTCTCCCTTTGTGCTTCATAAGCTGGATTTGCTGATGATTCAGAATACCTGCTTCTTTTTAAGGGGCCAGATTCTGGAATCCATTACCATTTTATATTTTATTGCACAATTTTTTCTAAAATATAGCTTTGTCTTGCTATCTGACAAGTTTATAGTGTACCATTTGTAATTTTATTAGCATCTAGCCAAGAAATGATAAAAAATGATAGAATGAAAAATCAAATAGAATGCAATATTTCTAATTTTGATAGGGGGAGAAAAAAAATTAGCACATGCCATGGTGTTTTTGTTGACAGGTGTGACTAACACAGTAATAAAGTTAGGTTATATGTCTCTTAGATTTTCTAAGTTTAAATATGAATCTTAAATCCAGGACATGGTTTTCCTTTCCTTTTTTTTTTTTTTTTTAAATTTTGGGAAAGCCATATCATATAGTAGAATACTGGACCTGGTATCAGAAAAACATGGATTCTAACCCTGGCTAATGCTTACTATCTATGTGACCATAAGAAAGGCACTTAATCTTGGCTTCAGTTTCCTCACTGTAAAATAAGCTGGAGAAAGACAATGGCAAACTACTCCATTATCTTTGCCAAGGAAAACCCAAATGGGGTCATGGAGAGTCGGACATGACTGAAATGACTGAAAAACAATAACTTACCTACCTCTGGCTCAAAGGAATGATCTTTGTTAAGTACTGTGAAAACTTAATATAAATGTTAATTGTCGTTGTTATCATTACTTTCTTCCCCTCATTTTGCCTTTTCAGTTATTTTTATTGAAATCATAAACCCATCCCTAACGCTTCTTTTTTGAGTAGACTCAAGGGAAAGGATACTAGAAAACTCTGTTTTGTCATACCTGAAGAAAAACTATGAAAAACAATAAGAATAAAAATAACTGACATGTGTATGGTACTGTAGGGAGGCTATGGTAGTGAATATAGTATCAGACCTGGAATCAGAAAGATTCATCTTCCTCAATTCAAATATGATTGAAGATATTTACTAGTAGTGTGACCCTGAGTGAGTCACTCAACCCAATTTCCTCATTTACAAAATAAGATAAAGAAGGAAATGACAAAACATTCTAGTATCTTTGCCAAGACAACCCCAAATAGAGTCACATACAACTGAACACCACCACCAATGCAAGTACTTTAAGGATTACAAAGTACTTTTCTATGCAAATGATTCTAGATTAATATATCTAGACCATGCGTCTCCCCTGAGTCTTATTCTTACAAGAGGTTGTTGAACATTTCAAGCCAGAGAAAGTTTTTTAAATTTTATATGTCTAAAACAGACCTAATTTTCTTTCCCCCAAAACCATTATCTCTTACAAACTTTCCCAATTCTGTCATCTTATCCATAACCCAGGTTCATAACCTCTTGTCATCCCTCTCTCAAGCCTTTTTCCCATTTAAGTCCAAATCAACCATTTAGTAAATATCTAAAAATTTCTTAATATGTTCCAGGCACTGTGATAAGTCCTGGTAATACAAAAAGAGGCAAAAGACAGTCCCTGCCCTCACAGAGCTTTTATTCATTAATGGAAAGTACAACAGGCAAAACCGCGCGCGTGTGTGTGTGTATTTTCACATAAACTTACAGGTTAAGCTATAAATGAGATTAATAAGACATAATTAACAGATAGAAGATACTAGAATTAAGAGGATTTAGGAAGGCTTTCAGTGAAACATAAGATTTTACTTGGGACTTGAAGGAAGCCTAGAAGTCAGTAGTCAGAGAAGAGAGAGAACATTCCAAGACTGTTAACTGTTTAGTCACATACTCATATTTGATTCTTTATGATGTTGTGGACCATACCATGCCAGGCCTTTCTTTTCTTCTCTGTCACCTGAAGTCTGTCCAAATTCATATTCATTGTTTTCATGACCCTATACATCTATCTCATCATAGGCCATCACCTTCTCCTTGTGTCTTCAATCTATCCCAACATCAGGATCTTTTCTAATGTCTCCTATCTTCTCATTTTCTAGCCAAAGTATTTAAACTTACCTTTAATAGTTGACCTTTCAGTAAAGCGTGTGAATTAATTTCTTTAGGTATTGACTGATTTGATCTCCTTATTGACCAAGAGACTCTCTTTTCCAGAACCATAATTTTGAAAGCATCAGTTCTGTGATACTAAGCTTTCCTTATAGTTCTTCTCTCACAGTAATAAGAAGCTCATAATTTGAACCACAAACAGCTCCAATTCTTATATAGAGCTTCTCCACCTTTGGTTGCAAAGTATCTAATAATCTGGTTTTGATATTCATCATTTGGTGACATCCATGTATAGAATTGTCTTTTGGATTGTTGAAAAAGATTGTTGCCTATGATCAGAAAGCTCTATTAGTCTCTGCCCTGCTTCATTTTGTACTCCACAGCCAAACTTGCCTGCCTTTTATTCCAATTATATTTTTACTTCCTTCTTTAGCATTCTACTTCCTTGTGATAAATGTGACTTTTTTGGGTGTAATTTCTTAAAAAATGTAAATCTTCATAGAATCAAGCAACCTTGACCTCTTTGGCATCAGTTAGAATAACAACTTATATTAAGGTAATGCTCAAAGATTTGCCTTGGATTTGAAGTGATATTTTGTCATTTTTGAGATTGTACTGCTTTTCTCACTTTTTATTGACTATGAAGGCTATTCCATTTTTTTTCCAAGTGGGATTTTTAGCCACAGTAGTATACGTGATGATCACTCAAATTAAATTCACCTATCCTGATCCATTTAAATTCCAGTTGTGGGAAACAGCCAGAGAAAATGCCTGGAGTTGAAAGATATAGAGTATTGTTTGTAAAACAGTCAGAAGAATAATATCACCGGATTGAAAAGTACATGTTGGGGAATAAAGTATAAAAAGACTGGAAAAATAGAGTAGGACTAGATCATAAAGGACTTTGCATGCCAAATAGAAAATTTTGTATTTGATCCTGGAAGCAATGGAGTTTATTGAATATAGAGGTTGATGTGATAGGACCTGCACTTTAGGAAAATCACTTTAATGGCTGAATGGAAAATGATTTGGAGTGGGGGGAAACTTGAAGCATGTATTTCCACTGGCAGGCTATTATAATAGTCCAGGCATGAGATGATGAAGACTTAAGTGGTGATAGTGTCAAAGAAGAGAAGAAAGCATAAAAATATTTGCAAAGGTGGAGTCTACAGGCCTTGGCAAAAGCTTGAATATGAGGAAGTTCATGGCAAATGGTTTTATTTTTTCCCGTAAAATATGAAACACAGTTCTTAGCTGAAAAAGTGGGAGGCAGGGGAAGCCATGAGAGATTTGAGGAAGATTGAAAAAGTTTGAATTAGCCACTGTGAAGAGCGGGATAGTGGTTTGATAAAGGAGGTATAGTAGGATTGTCTGGCAACAATGAGGGCCAAATTGAAATTTATAGTGGATGCAGCCCAGTTGATATAG
>JAJPUD010001175.1:92002-129622 GCA_023553655.1 Myrmecobius fasciatus | reverse complement strand
TGAAGTTCTCCAGAGAGCCGTGCCCAAATATTTCTGAGTTCGTTGACTTGAAGATCAGTTCAGAGGCTTATTTTATTGTTGATTTGAGAGAAGATCGGAGGAGAGGCAGAAAGTCACCTTTTCACTCCGCCATCTTGGCTCCGCCCCCCAATAGTTTCTCTTGGTAAGAAGATACCAAGGAGACCCTAGAATGCTTTAAATCCCTTCTTTCCTGAGAAGTGAGAATCAGCTTTGATTGGTGGACATTTTAAGAGAAGCTAGGCTAAAAATCTTCAGCTTCTCCCACTGAGAAGTGACTTGATAATGAGACTCAGCAGCCTCAAGGCATCTGGGTAGAGAAAGCCATTTTCTGAACTTCTTAGGCTAGTTTTTTCCTTCATGTGCTGGGTTCCCCTGAACTTTAATCAAGGACAGGCAGTTTTCCTAGGCAAAGGCTCACCCATACTGGATTCTATTTATTCTCTAAACAAAAATTAAATCTCCCAGTTGGGTAGGGTCTGGTCCAAGAAGCATGTGCCTTAAGGAAGCAACACTCGTGCTCTTTGGGGGTTAACTGATCTTGGATTTTTACAGAAATGAAGGGAAAAGGGTGGGTCACAAATTAATAATTAGTTATTAATATAATTCTGTAATATTTTCCCTCATTTCTCTCCCGTGAATATAAGTTCCCTGAGGACATTGACTATTTAACTTTTGTTTTTGTCCCTTAGTACTATTCCTTGGCACATAGTAACCCCTTAATAAGTTCTCATTGATTTTTTAAAAACAGTTGTTCTCACGACACATTTGTGGAACTAGTGCAAATATTGATAATCTCATTTCACAGATTAGGAAACTGAGGTTCATGATAAAGAAAATAGCCACTAGGTATTGTCATCTCAAACCTGTGCTTTCTGAATCTAAAATTGTGTTTTTTATTAATACCATGGTGCTTTAATCCACCCCTCCCCCACCACTTTCAAATTAAAGCCTGTATGAGATAATTCTGTGTTGGAAGGATGAAGCTTTTAGACAAGCCAGATAGATGATTAATACTTGCCTTGCTGCTTTTCAACCATCTATAGCCAGTGTCAGAACAATATGCTCATTACTGACAGATGGCAGAGAAAATTTTTACTCCCTCCTTCTCCCCCCCCCAAAATGTTCCCCAGTGAATTCTTGACTATGTCTCATATCCAGTGTGTCATACAGGGCTTTTCTCTTCAACAATCTGTTGGTGGTTTGAATAAATACATCAATGCCTTGCTAACTAAATTTGCAAGTGACCTGTACCTGAAAGGGAGAACTGATAACTGGAGGATAGAATTTGGATCCAAAGAGGCCCCAAATATGTATCTGAATCTAATGAGATGAAATGTAACAGGGATAAAAGTAAGGTCCTGTATCTTATAAGTTATTAAATATATATTATATATATATATATATGGAAAAGACATGATTAGGCAGTAGCTCCTGTGAAAAAGATGTCTTGCTTTAGTGGTTTCCAGGTTCCTTATGAATCAGCCAGTTGACATAGCAACCAAAAGGGTAAATGTGGTCTTAGGCTGCCTTTTAAGGCCTAATGCCCCAAAGTGGGAGATAACTGCTCTGTTGTGCTCTATTGGAGATACTCCCATTCCACCCCATGAAAATTATGCCTGGTTCTGGTACAATATTTTAAGAGGGACATTGACAAGCTGGCATGTATCCAGAAGTAAGTAGCCAGGTTAGTGAGATGAGAGGACCAGAAATCATGCCATATGAAAATTGATTGAAATAACTTTGGATTTTTAGCTCAGGAAAGAGAAAGTTTAAGAAGGATACAAAAGCTGCATTCAAGAATTTGAAGAATTAGGTAGAAAAGATATTTACTGCTTTGCTGTATTCATCCCATAGAATGAATAGATGATTACGCAAAATAGATTTCAACTTATTCTAAGTAATAATAATAATAATAATGATAATAATAGCATTTATGTAGTACCTAGTTACGCTAAGCACTTTATAAATATTTCTTCTGATCCTTACAACAATCCTGAGAGGTGGATGCTGCTATTTTCCTCTTTTTATAGATTTGAAAATCATGGCAAACAAATTAAATGAAGTTTCCAAGGTCAAACATCTGAGACTGGATTTGAAATCAGCTCTTTTTTTTTTTTTTTTTTTCCTTACTGCAGACCCGGTGCTCTCTTCACTTCACTTGCTCCATTTCTGTCTATAAGGAAGGCATTCGCACTAATAAAAGTTGCCCAAGAGTAGATTTGACTGTCTTGGGTAGATTTAAGTTGTCAAAAGCCTCACTCACAGAGCAGAGATGTTTCCGAATGGGCACTTCCTACAGTATTTGAAGTCTGAGCCAACTTTCAGCTCTGAGTTTGCATGATTACATTTTCTGTGCATATAGAAAACACCATTTGAAAGAATCCGGTAGCAGAAGAGATCATGACCTAAATACTGCCTGCCCCCTTCCCTCACCCCACCCATCTTTTCATTAAATGGAAGTATTGGACACATTTCTGCCAAAAATCATTCTAAACCTTGACACATTCAGTTTAACAAACTTTAATTGTGTGCCTAATGTGGACAAAATAAATTAGGTCCTAGGAATTCAGATTGATGTAATACTGGGTCTGGAGTCAGGGAGACCTGAGTTCAAATACAGTCTCAGCACTTGAGACAAATCTATCTAAATGACCCTAGGCAAGTCATTTAATCTATCTGCCTCAGTTTCTTTATCTGTAAAAATGGAATAAATAATAGCACCTTCCTCACAGCATTGCTGTTAGCCATAAATGAGATAATGTATTTAATAGATTTTCAAACCTTAAAAGCTCTATTAAAGTTATTCAGGCTATAGGCATTTATTAATTGCCATCTAGGTGGTAAAGTAAGGAGAGTGCAGGACTTGCAGCCCAGAAGATCTGAGTTCAAATGCCACCTCAAATATTTAGGATAGTTACTAATTATATGACCAGCATGGCAAGTCATTTAATCTAGCTGCCTCAGTTTTCTCAACTGTTAGTGGAGACAATAGCACCTACTTCCTAGAATTTTTATGAGGATAACAAGAAATAATATTTGTAAAATGCCTGGCATATAATGCTTTTTCCTTTCCTTGCATCTACAGCATTTAGCACAAAGTCTGGCGTGTAAGCACTTAAAAAAATAAAGGAAAAAAATCATGTGACTATTCTATAAAAATTATTGATAAATAACATTAATAAAATTATCTAATACCAAATGGAATAGGAATGGGAACCCAGTTTTTCTTAATAATGATAGTAAAGGAACTTACATTCTAAAAAAATTGTAATAGCTCATTATCTCTCCCTTAGGCTTTAAGATTTGTAAGGGTCCTTTACAAATATTATTTCAAGTGAAAAGGTATTTGGATGGAAAACTAGCTAGTTTTAGATGAACAGCAGAATGGTAAAAGTTAGTCTAGTCATCATTAAAATGGCTTCCCCAAATTGGGCGAACAATAAGTTTAGTTAGATATTTCTTTTCCTCATCAACCAAACACAGTACTAGTGTGGCTATTAATTGTCATATATAGCATGCCCCAAAATAAATAGATGATAGATTGGTAGAAATTGAGATAACTAAATAATGCTCACCTGAATCTTATATTCAGAATATCATTACCTCATTAACTTTCTGTCAACTAATTCTGCCTGTTAGCTCTTCTCTCTTACTGTGCTGCAGTTCACAAAATGTTGCAATTAAGATTGCTATTGTACTATCCTTTGTGTATGGTTTTATCTTTTCCACCATTATGGCTTTGCCCAAAATTGTTGAACAGTCCCCTCTTCTTTTCTAAGAACCATGTTCTTCCTTTCCACGAAATCCATATTACCTCCTGAAGTTTTCAGTCCCACCATCTCACCAAATGATGGCCACTTTGCTTCAATGCACTTTGGTAATTACTGTATTTATTTCAGCATATTTTTGAAAGTTTTGTCTTTTTTAATTCATTTGTAAAACTTTCATTAGGATTAAGATCATTTCTAAAGACCATCTCTCAAACACCAAAAATACCATAGAGGTGTGGATGTGAATGTAACCAAAAGTCCAGGAATGCCAGAAAAGAATCTTAGAGATCATTCCACTCTTTTATACTCACATACAAGGAAGTCAATGCTCAAATAAGAAAAGTGGCTGAATGAGCTCACAAAGGTAGTTGAGTGGTACATCCATTCTGTTTTCTTTCATTGATCCTATGTTAATACTATATTTTTCATAGTTTAATTTCTTTCATTAATCCTTGTACTCTCTCCATCTTCTTAACTTCTTAAAAAAAAAATCAGTCAACTTTAAGCCCTGCATTCTGTTTTATAGATAAGAAAAGAGTTTCAGAGAAGCTACTTCTGTCCCTTTTAAATTGTCTAGGGAACTACAGCAATTAATGATTAGATACTATAATGTTTAATAATGTTCTTTCTTTTTTAAAAAAAATTAATGTTTCGATGACCTGTAGTCTGCTTACTGTTGTCAGTACCTCCTTGCAGTAGTAGGGATTGCAACTTATTCATACCTTCTTATCTGTACTCTGAGATCCAAAGCCATTGTCTTTCTTTCTCTTCCTCTAACAAGACACTTCATATCCACATTTCTCCTGACTGTCCCCTATGACTAAAATGCTTCCCCCCTCATCTCTGCCTCCTGGCTTCCCTGACTTTCTTCAAGTTAAAACTAAAATCCCTCTTCTTATACTAACCCTCTTAATTCTAGTGTCTTTCTTCTGTTGAATATTTTCAGTTTATCCTGTCTGTAGCTGGTACTTAATTATTTAAAAGTTGTCTCCCCCTTAGATTGAGCTCCTTGAGAGCAGAGACTGCCTTTTGCATTTCTTGTTTTCACCAGCATTGTGCTAAATTTCACCAGCATTTATCACAATACCTGACATTCTAAACCTTGACACATTCCTGACATGGAGTAAGTGCTTAGTAAGTGCTTATTGAATATCCAGTTGATTGTCTTTGTCCTTCCATAAATATTCCAGAAAAGGGTATACCCGATATGCTGAAATTCTTTCTCTAAATCTATAGTGTGATTGCCAGTTCTGCATGGGGGATATCATTTTGTTCATTATCTCCTTTACTCTTGACATGACTGATGTACCTTCTTTTCTAATCATATATCCTCTGTACATGTTTTATGTCCTTTCTTCTGTTACACTCATCATTGGTAATGGGCTGTCACATATCTCACCATTGTATATTAAGTCACCACAGTATTTCTTTGGAGATGTTAGTGTTCCATGATCATGGCCATGAAGTATCAGTAGAAGAAGAATAATGTTGGAATTTTGTTAGGAATATGCCATGGAAGCATTAAAATTGCTGCACATTTTCCCCAAAAGAAATCCAGGCTTTCCCTCCTCTTCCTTTTCAACTCTTGAACTACTTCAGTGATTCTCCTGCATATCACTGTCTGAATGACAGCATTCTTTAACTATTTTTTTTTCCTTCAGGCAAGTGAATTATTATGCGCTGGAAGAGCTTGTGAGGAAAGTGAGAGGTATACCATGTGCTGTCCTTGACCTCCAAATTTACCAACCATCCCAGCTCAAAGCCCCAGTGGCCCTGCTCTAGTTAGATCTCCCTGGCACAATGATCCTAAATGGTTCTTGAATTTCAATGTTAATCCTCACTTGGATTTTTTTTTTTCCAATATTTGTTAAGGTACTAGCAGCAAAACACATTAAAAAAATTTTTAATAAAAAAAACTAATCAGGTACCTTAGGGTCATCATATTTAGTCCATAATTCCAAACACACACCTCTATGGAACTGTGTGATTATAATCAGCATTTAACATAATGGCCCAAAAGCACTTAAGACCTTCAAGTCATTAAAGATTCAGTTATATTCACTCTGTTGTACCTATCGAGGCAGAAAAATGAATAAATACATTTTAGAAAGATTTTCAAAAAAAGAATTAAAGCAATAAATGATCTTGCTATACTTTCCTGATTTAATTATTTTGCTATTTTTTCAAAAGCATATCAAAAGTAGTATATTACAATTTGCTTGTTGCAGGCAGAGGTTTAAAATAATAAATCATAACAGTTTTCAGCTGTTTCTTTATTCTGTTATATATTAGCAAATAAACTGAAGATTTGGAGAATAAATTGAGTTGATACTTCACTGAGATTCAGATTTGCAGTTGTGGGATTTAATGTCTGTCTTCTCACCAATGACTTGTGTCTCCCAGTTGATCATTTTGCTTTTGCTGAAATGTCTGTCAGCATAAATGTTATCAGAAGTAACGGCAAGTAAAGTTTAGTGTATATCTAAGTGAAAGTTCTTGGCATAAGATCCATAATTTCTGACAAAAAAATGCTTCTTATATTAAAAAGTTACATCTAATATGTTTGTAGAGAAAAAATATTATATATTTTCTCTCCTTTAGGGTCAAACTTTAAAGCTATTTAAGATATTAAATTTATCTGTGACTCCCCAACCTCCCCCTTCTCTCTCTCATTGTCTCTTTCACTCTTGCTCTTGTTCTCTCACTCTCTCTCTCATTCTTGCGTGCTCTCACTCTCATTCTTTCTCACTCTACACACACACACACACACACACACACACACACACACACATACACACACATTTCTACAACCCAAATGATTTTCACTTAAAAAAATGCTTTCTTTGTAAAGAAAGCACTTCTAGGGGCAGCTAGATGGTGCAGTGGGTAAAGCACCAGCCCTGAAGTCAAGAAGACTTGAATTCAAACCTCAGATACTTAACACTTCCTGGCTGTGTGACCCTGGGCAAGTCACTTAATCCCAATTGCCTTAGCAAAAGGAAAAAAAAAGCATTTCTAAACTCTGAGGTGCCATGAAAATGAGTTGTTATTAGGAAATCATCATAATAAGCTTCATTATTTTGTGTATAGTGGGAAGAGTATTGGACAGAAGACTTTAATTTGAATAACAGCTCCAGCACAATCTAACTCCATTATGTTAGACATACCACTGAATTTCTTTGAGTCAGTCCCTATAAAAGAAAAATATTTATACTTTTACTATCTCTATCAAAGATTGTTATAGGGAAGAACAGGCAAATATTTCTTAAATACAAAAAGGAAAGATGGTCCCAACCCTTAGAATCTCAGAGGAGGCATTCTAATGGGGAAGACAGCTCCTAAAAGGAAGCTAAAAGCAAATGCATGGTAGCCAAGCCAGAGTCACAAGCAGAGTCAGGAGAGGAATGAAAGATGACTGGCCTGGGCCCTTCCCCAAAATGATGACCCAAGGAAGAACTCACCAATGATAAAAGGAAAGGGCCCTTTGTAACCTTATAAACCTTAAAGCACTCCTTAAATGCTAGTCATCATTGAAAAGCTATAGAGGAGAGAGCACTGGGCTTGGGATCAGGGAGACCCAGGTTCAAATACCACTTCAGACATTAGCTGCATGACACTGAGCAAGTAAGTTAATCTTTCTCAGCCTCAGTTTCCTTGTTTTTAAAAAGGAGGATGATAATAGTACCAATTCAGAGAATTCAATCAATAACTTTTTATGAAGCAATCAGGCATTGATTGCACTAAGTGATGGGGATACAGAAAAATGTAAAAGACAGTCTCTGACCTCAAGGAGCTTACAGTCAAATGGGGGAGAAAACATGCAAACCAGTATGTACAAAGTAAGCAATAGACAGAATAAATAGAAAATAATTAAAAGAGGGAAGACACTGGAATTGAAAGTAGTTATAATGAGAAGCCTTCTAGTAGAAGGGGACTTAAACAAAGCCAGGGAATTCAGAAGGCAGAGATGAGGAGGGAGCACATTGCAGGTATGGGAATATCCAGAAAGAAGAACTAGAGTCAAGAAGTAGAATGACTTGTTTGTGGAACAGGCCAAGAAGCCAGTGTCACTGGATTAAGCAGTATGTGTTAGTGAATAAGGTACAAGAAATTTGGAAAGGTAAAATGGAGCTAAATTATGCAGGGCTTTGAAAACCAGCGAATTTTTGTGTTTAATTCTGGAGGCAATAGGGAACACCTGGAATTTATTGAGTTGGGAGGTGACATGGTTGGATCTGTGCTTTAGGAAAAAGTCTTTTAGTGGCTGGAGGATGGGGAGAGACCTGAGTCAGGCAGACCAATCCAACAGGCTAAGGCAGTGGTCCAAGCTTGAGGTTTTGAAGGTCTACTCTAATAGAATGATGAAAGGGTCAGAACAGAGAGAAGGGGACATATTTGAGGGTATTCTTATCATGTGACCGTTGGGACCTAACCAAGTGTGAGCTTAGAAATCTTTCTTAGCACAAACTAAGGCTGTACAATTTCTGAAACAAATATATCCACATGATTCCATTAGGATACATTTTCAGCATCTGAAGGAAATCGAGGTAAAAATTAGCTATCAATTTGAGCTGTTCAAAGGGAAAACAGGCTACCTCTAAAAGCATAAGAATTCTAGACGTTCTAGAAGAGAACTAAATGAGTTTTCTTCAGTCCAATCCTCAAGCAAATATTGGCTGACCGATCCACTTGTTGGATTGTATTATAGGGGAGATTCTTATTCATATACCTATTGGACTAGATTCAGCTTCTGAGGCCTTTCTTCACTCTGGGGTTATATAATTGTGAACTTTAAGTCAAACTCCAAAAGAACAACATAGTCTCTTATGAATTCTTCCCATGGACCAGATTTTTCTAAGATGAACTTAAAACTGCTGTTCCTAATAATTTCCTGGTTTATGTGCAGTATCCCACTTTGTGGAAACATTCCCCTTTGTTGGCTGGTGAGGATACTTAAGAAAGTGAACCAGGAATGAGCTTGCTTTTTAAGTGCAGCCTCTAAGTATGGGGTTCTTATTATTTTGGGGGCCACTGACTCTTTTGACAGATAGTGAAGCCTGTGGACTGCTTCTCAAAATAATATTTTATATGCATAAATTAAATTTCATTAGGATTACAGAAGAAACCAATAATGTTGAAGTACAATGATCAAAATAAAACACACACTCATTTATGCATTGCAGGTTGAGAGCTGCTACCCTGCTCTTAAAAATTTTGTCTGTGTTTTTTTCCCCAGTAACTCCTGGACTTTGAAATTAGAAACTTTTTTTTTTCTTTTATCTCCTTTCAGCTAAGAAAAAGAAACCCAAACTTTTAAATAAGTTTGACAAGACCATTAAATCTGAACTTGATGCTGCAGAGAAACTACGTAAAAAGGTAAGTTTGCATTCCTTGTTTAACTCAGAAATATGTTGTTGTTGTTGTTACTGATGTTAGTTAGGAGTTCCTGTGGCATAATAGAAAGAATTTTGGATTGAAAGTTGTGAGACTTTAATAGTAGCCCAACTAACTGTAAGTTTTCATAGATCTCACATTTCCTCCCAAGGCCTCAAATTGCTGTGGGAAAATGTAATGCAGTGGGAAAAATTCTGAACTTGTTAACAGGAGAAGTGAGTTAAAATCCTACTCTTAATAATTGTTAATTAGCTCTTTTGCCATAGGCAAACCACTTTACCTCTATGACTCTTATCTGGAAAATAAGGGAGAAAGATATTTACTCAATGCTTATCATTTGCCAGGAACTATACTATGCTTTACAAATATCTCATTTTAGAAATACCTCCCTATTTGGGAGGTAAAGCCTCTTATTATCTATATTTTATAATTGGGAAACTGAAGCAGTGATTTTTCTTGTAGGAAGAATTAGTACATTTTTGTCTTATCTCAGAAATAACACTCATCTTAGATTACTGACAGAATTAATCAGTTTAATTAAATTTCTTAATGATGTTAATAATGATAATGTGTTCTATTCAGATCAACATAATTTCAAATGTAGGCACAAATGATATTTATTCATATAAACTATAGTTTAATTAATCAGTGAATTAAAGCTCATTTTCAGTTAAGGTTTGAATAAAGTTCTAGGTATGTTCCTGTAGTTGTTCCCAGGGTTCTGAAGTCAGATAATATTTCTCTGATTTGGGATTTGAATGTTCATTGATGAACATACATCAATGCGTCAAAGGATATTTCAGTAGGATGGGATTTTGGTTAAAAAAATTCATTTGCTCACATTTATTATGTGTAGTGTCGATCCTGTGATTTGAATCTGGTTGGACATGTGATTGAATTGTTTAAAAAGTTAGGTTTTTAAGAATATTATTTTTTTTAATGGATGTTTGCCATTACATAGAATAGATTCTTACACATTTTATGTAAAGAAATGAAGTGATGGTCAAAAAAGTTAACATTGACAAAAAAGGTGTACAAGTTTTAAATAACTAGTTAATTTAAATTATTTGTGAGATTAAGTGAAAATCTGAGAGATTCAGCTTGAGTTTGCAAAATCTGTATTTATATTCAGTTGAATTCAATATTATTTGACTGCTGCTGCCTGTCAATTATCTGTGGGATGGCTTCTGGTGTAGATTGTGTTTGTAGGATAGTGGAGCATGCTAGTGTTGCCCACTAATAACTTTTCCTTTCCTTTCTTTGGCAATGAGTAGGTTCTACACACTTTTGAGAGATGATTCTATGAAAATTCTTCTTTTTCAGAGATCTGAAACATTCTAACAACAAATAATATTTTCTATCTGGAGCCCCAAAACATTTTCCATAGAAAGGTGTTTGAAACAGTAAAATAAATCACTGGAAGACAAGTTGACTAAATGAAAAAGATGATTTGAAGCAACTTCTTAGGAATAAATGCCCCTTTAAAAAATGATACACATGGTTTTTTTCTGGCTTTATCAATGTTATCATGCCCAAGTTTAAGTTCTTAGATAAAACTCTTAAGTATAATTATATTTAAAGCTCATAAAGCAAAAACCATATTTGTAACGGTATAAAGAAATTTCTCATTTTCTTCACAAGTCTCTGAATAGTTATAAAGTAGGATATATAACTGCCTTTCAACCAGAGACAGAACTGGTGATGGATAGAAACTAGAAAGAAAGAAAATTTTGCTCTTTAAAAGAAAACTTCCTAATAATTATAGGTATCTAAAAGCAAAGTGGGCTGCTGTAGAGTTGCAGGCTGTGAATTCTACTGTCACTAGTGGTATTCTAGTGGAGGGCAAATGACCACTTGTTGGGGATATTAAAGAGAAAATTCTTGTTCAAGCATGGTTTAGACTAGCTGGCCTCTGAGATTATTTCTAATTCTAATGCACTGGGACATGTGAATATTGCCTAAAGAATAGAGTATTTTATTATGTGCTTAATAAATCACTCAGCAAATTTCCTCAATAGAAACAGGAAGTTCAGATGATAAAAGAGATCATGAGTGAAATCTATTAGTGATCGTAAGCTATTATTTTCCAGATTTAACATTTTGCTTTATGTAGTAACTAACATATATTGTGGATTAGTGAAATCCAGCATGGTTTGTTTCCAACTAGCATTTTGGTGTTCATCAGATCTTGCCATTGATTGGTACACAATAAGAAGAATGATATTGTATAAGCAAAGGATGTAGGGACACAAAGACAAGTGCTAAAAAAAAGAAACCAAGGAAAATTTCTTTGTTTAACAGTGTTCCAAAAAGAAAACAGGACATATTCATGATATCACTTGGTTATGTGCCAGGGTCACGTGCAGGTTATGTGCAGTAATATCATTGTTCCTTATACAGACTATGAGTTTTCTGTAGGTTAGTCACTGGTTTTCCACATAAAGCCTCTGACAAGCATATTAAATCACTATATTAGACACCATGCAAAAATGGGGCATTGATTCAATTGCCAGGCCTGGAGTCAGGAAGATTCATTTTCCTAAGTTCAAGTCTGGCTACAGATAGTTATTTGATGGGTGATTCTGATCAAGTCATTTAATCCTATTTAGCCCTATTTACCTCAGTTTCCACACCTATAAAAAAAGTGAGCTGGAGAAGGAGATGGCAAAACATTCTAGTATCTTTAGCAAGAAAACTCCAAATGAGGTCATGAGGAGTCAGACATGACTGAAAAATGACTCAATAACAACAATAATAATTTTGAAAGCAGCACACAAAAGTCTAATGTTAGTCATAAAGACATAGATTCAAGACCTTCTTCCAACACATAGTAGCTATTTCACCAAGAATGATTCACTTAATTTCTCAGTAGCCTGAGGTATCTTCTCTAATGAATTGCCACTGTGCATCCAGGAAGGAAGTTTTGAGCCTGGGCTTTCTCAGTATTGGAATCATAAATCCATTCCTTCTTTCCTAAAAGGTAACATTTTACTGGATTGCATGCCAAATTTAAAATAAATTCTTCTTTCCCATTAGGGAAAAATTGAGGATGCTATGAATGCCTTTGAAGAATTGGTGCACAAGTACCCACAGAGTCCACGAGCTCGATATGGGAAAGCTCAGGTAACAATGGATTGTTGTATCAATAGACCTCATTTTGCTGACTTTTTCAAATGGTCCTATTCTCTGACTTCTGCCTCTTCTCTTTTATCCCCATTTCTTCAACTAGGTCATCTCTAATTTGTGTCTTGTGTGCACAAACATAAATAGGAAATGTTGGTTTTGCATCTGGCTTGTTATTATAACTATGTTGCATATTACTATATTTACTCACATTTCCCCTCCTCACACATCCTTCCATCACCAAGAACATTTTTTTCTCAGAAAATTTCCCAGCACCTGCTTTGAATCAGTAACTATCTCCTTCCCTGCCTCTCTTTCTCTCTTCTTCCCTTCCTCCCTTCCTTCTTCATTCCCTCTCTCCTTGTCTCTCTCCCTTCTTCTCGCTCTGTCTCTGTTTCTGTCTCTCTCTCTCCATCTCTTTCTGTCTGTCTGTCTCTATCTCTGTCTCTCTGTGTCTCCCTGTCTCTCTCTGGCTGTCTTTGTCGGTCTGGCTGTCTCCCTCCCCCTTATTTCTCTATCTTTCATTTTTGTTCCTTGTTGCAATGTGGATCTTTGGGGAAGGGAGAAATGTAATAAAGGTAATACAAAACCTAAAGATAAATAAATAAATTGAAAATGTATCATATTTTTAAAAAAAGAATATCAGTCAACTAGAAGCAGGAGAATATTTTCTTAGGTATTTCTTATCTAAAACACAATATTTTCATCTTCAGGATAGGAGATTCTCTACTCATTACTCAATTAAGCTTTGATATATTTTTCTCCACTTGGTTTTTTTCCTTCTCTGTCCTCCATATTCTCTGGACATTTGTGCTGTTTGTTCACTAAGGAACTGTTGGATGGGATACTAATCACTTCCAACCATGTAGGGAAATATTAAAGCAATGAGCTTTGCTATAGCAGCTGCCCATTCTTTTCCTTTCAAGAACTCTGGCCTTGCATATGAAACCTGAAAGCAAATATAATCCCCAGATAAGTAACACTGTACTTTTTCTCACTGACAAATATTCTGGCAATGGCATAACTAATAATACTGTGGAACTTTAAAACTTACTTGCTCTGAGATGAACATGGCAGGGAGCCAGGACCCAGAAGTTAATATAATTTCTCTCCTCCTGTTTAAAAAAGAAAAATGTTAGGGGAGAATTATGACTTCACGTGGTGCTTCCCAACCCTGATAGCCTGGGTTTATGTTGATAACAGCAGCATTGTTTCTGTAGCAATGGAGAACAAATTTGAAATTGCAATCTACACATAATCTCCATAAATTATTTAATTTTGTTTGTTGTTGAGTAGCATAAACCATGGGCAAGAGAAAATAAATAATGTTACCAAAGTCAATACTTACTAAATCAAGTTGGGGTTTTGTTGGGTTTCATGTTGTTAGGCAAAATGAAATACCTTTAATTATGAAAAAAGATGTAATCATTTAAGCATTAATTAAATTACTTAGAAGTATTTTACAATATTGAATTTTTCTTCTAAACTGACCTGAACTTTGGATGATTTATAAAAATCTAAATATATTCCAATTATAATATGGGTTTTCATGGATTATTGAATGATGGGAGGGCAGATAGGTGGTGCAATAGAGAGAATGCCAGGCCTGCAGTCAGGAAGACTCATCTTCCTGAGCTCGAATGTGACCTCATTTTACTTATTAACTATATGACCTTGGACAAATCACTTAATCCTATATGCTCAGTTTCCTCATCTGTAAAGTGAGCTGAAGAAGGAAATGGCAAACCACACCAGTGTCTTTGCCAAGAAAACCCCAAATGGGGTTCCAAAGAGATAGGCATAGCTAAAATGATCCAACTGCAGCAACAACATTGAACAGTTGAAGACTTGAACAAGTGGGGTCCAGAAATCACCCACTACTTCTCCTCCTTTGTATTATAAAATCCTAATATAGCAAATACAAATTTGGGGGAGATGAAGTTAAAAGTGACTTAAACCTGGGATGTCACTAATATAGGAAACTACTGGTCCACTGACTTTGATGGACAAATTATTTGTAACTTAAAGTTTCATTAAGTTGCTTGTAGGCACTGAGGACTTAAATGATTTACCCATGGATACACCACCCAGCTTTCAGAGTCTAAACCCAACTTCCCTGTCAATCACTATCTCTTAGATGCAACCAAGAATGTAATATAAAGCAGAGATACTAGGTTGTTCAAAATAGCATTTTAGTAGTAAAAAATTAAAAAAACAAATTTTAAATGATTATTATTGTTTAGTTGTGTCTTACTCTTCATTGACTACATTTGAGGTTTTCATAGCAAAGGTACAAGAACAGTTTACCATTTCCTTCTCCAGTTCATTTTTTTTCAGATGAGGAAACTGAGTCAATAGGGTTAAGTGACTTGCTCAGGATCACAAACCTAGCAAGTGTCTGAGACTAGAGTCGAACTCAGAAAGATAAGTCTCTCTTGAGAGAGAATCTAATGAAGAAAAGTCATCTTTTAGATGAGTTTTTCATGAAAGAGTAGAATTAATATTCTCAACTTTTTACCATAGGCTTTGTGATAATTTATTTCATTTTTTAGATATAAAATAATTTCCTTAGTATAGTATGCTACATGTTAGTAGGTTATGATATAAATTGGAATATCTTCATAGATTTTTTCCTTTATAAATATTGTGTAAAGGTCTCAGAAAAGGACCTGAGAAAGGAAAATTACATGTTATGTCAAATAATACTGATTATATATATATATATTTTTTTTACTCTTAAAATGAATCTGAACATTACCACAATTAAATCCCTTGAACTTGAGTCACAAGTAAGAATTGTGAATTATATACTTTACTCATTTTATGGTCTAGTAGAAATAATTTTTGAGGTAGATAATGACATATCACACAAAGAGTTTGAATGGATGACCTAATTATAGACAATATCAGTTGTCATGTAAATGCTTAATTTTAGATTATAACATCTTTTCTATTCAACTACTGTTATCCACAGGGTTTAGACTGATAATATCAAACTGGCATTATTAATCTTATTTTTCAAAGTGAATGTCTTATCAGTTTCATGCAGTAGATTTTTAAGAATTATCAAACATTCATTCAGCTGGTCTATTCTTCAAAGGCTTGAAAGTATATGGACATTATTAAAATGATGGAAATGAAAAGAAATAGGTATAATTCAGATTTTAAGAATTATCTTTTTTCTGTTCATACTGAACTAATTAAATGATAACTTATCTCAAGAAAGGCTAACTTTATATATATAAATATTTTTTTTACATGAGCAGATAGATAAGATGACAGACTTGGAATGGGCCTTTTCAGAATCAAGATTACTGAAATATCTTTACTTTGGGTAGGTCATCATTGACACCAGGGCTTTATCCTCACTTTGGAGTTAGAGAAATTTTTGTCATTTCTCCATTTGTTTTTAGTTATCTCATCTACTTTGTTGTTTCTGACCTCTGTGTAGTTTTTGATAGTGCTAATCACCTTCAATCTAAGATTTTCGTGACACAGATCCAGGGCCCCTGCATCAAAGAGCTGCTTCTAAATAGTTCAGGTAGATCATTTCTTTGGAAGGATTTTTCCTGAGAAGATTTATTTACACACATAACTAATTCAAATGCACGTTAATTTTGTTTAGTTTCTATTTTAAAGTGTCATTTTCTGAACTCTTCCCCAAATTCTAGGGTCACAGCTTACATAAATTACTAATATAAATTTTAGCAAATTAGCATGGATATAGCAATATATATGTATATATATATATATACAGAGAGAGAGAGAGAGAGAGAGAGAGAGAGAGAGAGAGAGAGAGGGAGAGAGGGAGGGAGGGAGAGGGAGAGGGAGAAAGGGAGCGCCAATAGATGCAAGCAAGCTAGACTTAGATCTGAGTTCAAATCTTGCTTCAAATACTAGATAATAATAGCTCACATTTATATAGCATTTATTGTGTGCCCAGTGCAGTGCTAAGCGTCTTATAATTATCATCTCATTTGATCCTTACAACTCTGGGAAGTATGTGCTAACTTCATGTTTTAGCTACTATGTGTCTGATCCTGGATTTGAACTTGGGTCTTCCTGACTGGAGACTCGGCACTCTACTGTGCTATCTAGCTGACCCCTCAGACAAATCACTTAGCCTCTCTCAGTCTCAGTTTTCTAATATATAAAATGGGGATAATCGGAATGCCTATTGGATCAAATATGTAAAGTGCTTGGTAAGTTTTAAAATGCTATATAAATTATTATTATTAATAATTATTTTTATACAGACTTGGAATTAGAAAGGTGCTGGCTGTGTGACCATAGGCAAGTTATTTTCTATCCCAGTGTATCAGGCATTTCTCTAAATTGTTAAATTACCTAGAAGTTTTGGTCCTTTATCAGCAGAGGATAATATCACACCAGCAAGGTACCCACCCCAGTGAAATCATAAGACTGAACCAAAATGTGGGGGGGAATTTTGCTAAAAAGCAGCTTATCTCTTATGTGATATATTATTTTATAGCCTCTGATTAATATAATTTTCCTCAAAAAGATAAATGTTTATCTCTTAAAATAGAATTTGCTAGATCAATATTAAAATTAATCTAAATGATGAAATGCAGATTGAAAATAAAAACAAAAAATTAGATTCTTGTCCATACATATTACCTTTATGAACCCCAACTCATTACTGTAAATTTTTGTATATTTTATCCTCAGTTTTATGAAGATTTCATTTCACTTCCTATCTCTTTATACTAGAAAATACTGGATGCTTGTTTTTGCATCTTCCTCTTTTTTTTCCCCTCCCTTTCTTGGTAGACTGTAATCTATTAAAGTTTAAAGTTTTCTTTAGAACATGACCCAAAGTTAGTGAGAATGGATAATTGTTTTTCTTGTGAAGACTCTGTGATAATCTAAGAGTTGATGCTGCAATGCTAACACAGTTTTGGGGTTTCATTTAGTGTGAAGATGATTTGGCTGAGAAGAAGAGAAGCAATGAAGTACTGAAGAGAGCCATCGAAACTTACCGGGAGGTAGCTGACCTGCCAAATGTCCCTGCTGACCTGATAAAGCTCAGCCTGAAGCGGCAGTCAGAAAGACAGCAATTTTTAGGTAACACTAAATAAATTAAAAAATGGAAATCGGGTCAACTGATTTTGGAAGCAGCTGAAGGCCAAATAGAAATGAAATTAAGAAGCTTCAATTTTATAACTAAGTTTGGCTAGATTATCTAGCTAATTTTATGAAGGTCACCTACAAAACTGGAGTCTCCTTCATAACCCTTATAAGAAAAGTTCAAATAGCAAGTGGAAAGAAGATGATAAGTAGGTTTAAAAGAATTAGAAAACTATAGGCCTATAGCATCTTTACAGAAGAAGAAAACAATAACCCTGCCTTATGCAGTTTTTCAGTTTATCCATCCCAGTTGGACAACTGACTGCTTCCTGAGCTCATTCTGTATTCTCTTGCTTCAAAGAATTCAATAGATTATGTCCAATGCCTGCAGTTTTCCTACACACACACACACACACACACACACACACACGCACACACATACACACACACACTCACTCACACACACTCACTCACTCACTCACTCACTCACTCACCTCTGCCTTTTGAAATTCTTCTCTTCTGCTAAAACCAAGGCAAGATGTCTTCTCCTCATTGAACCTTTACTAATTATTGCATTTAAAGGTAAGGGACTGCTCTTTCCTTAAATGTTCTCAGGTAGTTTTCTGAATCTTTCCTTTGCATTTTTCACTTTCTACTTGAATTATACTTATTTATAGACTTGTACCTCCCTACCTTCATCTCCTCAATCCAATTAAACTGTAAGTTGCTTAAGGAGAGGGGTGTCTTGCTTTGTGTTCCTGGCGACATGCCCAACATTGAGTAAATAACTAAGGTTTCTTTGAAATAATTTGCCTTGAAGACAGTCATTATTATATTTAACATTTCTGTATATTATACTTTACCTTTAAAATGAAAATCATAGTAAACTAGCATTCTTAGGACTAACAGATGCTTTGGCTATTTCCTCATGCTGAACCAACAAAATGTTAAGTGAGTGGTTGGTTTTGGCTTCTTTTGGAGGAATATTTCCATTCTATCAATATTAAGGTATTTAAATATAAGAAGTTAAGCTCTAAGATAGAATTAATTATGTCTTCTGAAGGAAATTGGAAAAAATATGACAGGATGGTTAATTAGGGGGAAGAAACTGTACAAAAAGGAGCCCTAGAATGTCATACTTATCATATATATGTGTGTGTATACACATGTATATATACACATGTGTGTGTATTCATATATGTGTGTGTTCATACATACATACATACATCCCATTTTTATAGATTACTATCCTAGCCATAACTACAAATTTCATTATTGATTGGTGACCAGATCATGTATCATTACTCCAACCTCTTTCTTTTGTGTACTTAGCTAGTACATAACTGGTTCTTTCTCATTTTGCTTTTTTTTTTTTTTTAAAACTAACCAGGCTCATTGACCTACATTTCCTTTTATTGAGACTTCCATTTGCTTCTGACCATTTCTCTTAGTTTTACATCACATATGTGAAGTAAAAATAGGCAGTATGTTTAATGGGTAGAAAACCTGCCTTGGAGGCAGTAATACCAGGTTGAAGGACTCTCTGACACACTAATTGTGTGACTTGAGAAAGTCAATTAATCTTCTGAGTTGCCATATGCAACTCTGTAAGACCATATGAATTGTAAAACATTCTTCTCTGTGTTGGTAAAATTAATTTCTTCATTGGAAATTCTGTATATGGATATCATAGCCTTTGTGAGGGAGTATGTGTATGTGTGTGTGTGTGTGTGTGTGTGAGTGTCTGTGTGTATGAATGTGTATAATTGTATATAATTAGTGAAGATACATTTCCAAAGGTTTATTTTTTTTCTCTTTTTTTCATAGTGCTTTTTTGGCATATCTTTTATACTATATTACACTCTATAGGCATTTGTAGGCTTCCTATCTAATTCTCTTTACCCTATCTAATTCTCCTACTGTGTCTTTCCCCATATCCTACAAAAGACATATTGAATTCTATTTTAAAGCTTAACTTATATTTAATTCTCTTAATGTTGTCAAAATAGAAATATCCCAGAGGCATTAAAATGTACCCTATATTAGATGTTTTTCAAATTCTGCACCATCCTGGTCATTCTCCTCAAGTTGCACTCTAATTCATTCCTCTTCAAGTATATACACAAAGCAAAGTATAGTCATCTAGGACCAGAGAAGAGTGCAATGGGACTATTTTCTCCTGTGTGCTTGATATTTTCCTTCTCTTAAGGTAGCTGAGGGTTGCATTAGCTATTTTGGCATGTAAAACTCTTGGCTCATGTAAAGTCCACAGCTTCTTACATTTTACTTAGACCTTTTGAAATTCTTTATACTGTTTTTCTCCCCAGAAACAGCATTGCTACATCTTCTCCATTATTTATCTTCTTAAGTGCCATGATGAATAATTATGATTGGAAAAGGATTCCTTATATCCTATTCATTTCTTCAAAATCTACAAAGACATAATCACAAGCAACTCCCTAGACCTCCTAAAAAAAAAATATTAAAACTTTTGACAGTAAATCAAGGACACTTGTAAAATTGAGTTGCCCTTAAAAATGACTTAATTCTTGTAGTACATGCTTTTTTCCACTAGAGGGTGACATGATACTGGAAAATGGGTCATGCTCCCTAAGTGGGTGATTTCCTACCATCCTGAAACTGGGGATGCAGCTAAAATTAGTTAAATGTGAACTTAATAATGATAATTCTTTTTCATGCTCTGCAATGACTTGTTCATGGAGTAGGTAGACTGGAGTGAAAAAGTTCAGTTTTTTCACTCCATAAATGATTAATAAAAGGGGAAAATGTGCCATTAAAATGTTGAAATTTAAAGGAAAATGGCACAAAATCAAACCCTGAAATATGAATGTGTACTGGTATCAGATGTGGGAACTTAGTAAGAACTTTTGTAATTTGCAATGTTTTTCCATCTCCCCAGAATAAGCATTGTCATTGTAATTCCTTAGATTTAACAATGAGGACTTCCTAATAGAGAACTAAACATTTTAGAACAGTGATAGTGATGGGGGGATTGTTGATAAGTTGCAAAATATTGTTGGGAAGACATGAGTTCAAATCCCCTCTTAGATATATATTTATTGTGTGAGCCTAGGCAAGTCACTTAATCTCTGCCTGCCTCAGATTCTTCACATAATAATAATAATAACAACTTCCTTCCAGAACTGGGATATTTACAAGATATGTGGGATATTTGTAAGGTGCTTTGCAACCCTTAAAGCATTATATAAATTGAAGCAGCTAATCGTTATTTTTATTAATTTGACTTGCCATTGGTTGAAGAAACTGAGCATATTTAGCTTAGGGAATGGAAGATTCAAGGACAACACAGAGTACTGAATTGGGAGACAGGAAGACCTGAATTCAAATCTAGATTTAGGATAACATAAGATTAAATCTAATTGTGTGATTGTGGGCAAGTCACTTAATTTCGCTCTGCCTCAGTTTCTTCAACTATAAAGTGAGGATCTCCCTGGGTTGTTGTGAGGAACAAATGAGATAAAATTTGTAAAGTGTTTAAGACAATGCCTGGACACTTCTTCCTTTCTTTCTTCCCTCCTTCTTTCCTTCCTTTGTAAGGTGCAAAGAGGACCCTTTTAGCCTTGATATTCTTCTGAGATCTTTAAATGGTAATGGATATATAATTTGGATCTATGTTATAATAGGAATTCTTTCACAAATACATGGAGTTAGACAGCCACTGAAATCCCTCACAATTCTCCAATTCCATGATTCTGTGATATTTATTCAAAAAGTTTATCTGCCTTCAGGTATCATTAATGATCTCTTATGATTTTTAAAAACTGAGTGTACCAAAGTGGACTTTTCTTCTGTTTTCAATCAAATCAGGTCACATGAGAGGCTCCCTGGTTACCCTTCAGAAATTGGTTCACTTGTTTCCCAATGAAACTTCTTTCAAGAATGACCTTGGAGTGGGTTATCTCTTGATTGGTGACAATGACAGTGCTAAGAAGGTTTATGAAGAGGTAAACAAACATTTTATATATCAACAATAAAAAAAATGCTTTTATGTGAATATTGTCAATTAATAAGCATTTGTTACACTCTGACTATGTACCAGTCACTGTGCTGAGTGCTGGGAATACATATTTAAACAAAAAAAAAGGACAGTTCATGCTCTTTGGGACCTTAGAGACCTAAAAGGAAGCTGAAAAAGTAAAGAGGAGAAGAGGGCTGGGGAGGATGGTAGACAATATTGGCCAGAGAACCCTCCTTAAATGGAAGCTCTGGGGAGCCATTCAATCAAAGGAGAGACTGAAGGGACAGAATATACTTCTGAGTCCTGAATATAGGGCTGGAAGGATATCCAGGAAAAATGATTTCTGGATAAGGGGAGAAGGAAGTAATAAAGAAGTCCTTCATAGAGCCTGCTGAAGAAATGAAATTCTTAGATAATTCCGGATTGAGTTACAATGTATATAATCCTAAGTATAAATAATAAGCTCTGTTCTGATACTAAATTATGCTAATTGCCCATTTCTTCTTCTTTTATCCTATTTCCCCCTCTCTAAATTTTGCTTTCTGTCAATTTCCTGATTTTAGTGGCAGACTCTCAATGCCATCCAACACATTATGTCACAATATTGACTTTGTGGTGTTAAAATGTTAGGATGCTTATTTACTATTTCATAAATACACTTATTTTTAAACCAGAAATGGAAACATCAGAGTGCCCATATATCTTGATTATAGGGATTCAATGGACATTGCAGATGGAAGAGAAATAGTCACACAAGGTTTATGCACATTTCAGTTCCAAGAGTTTTGCTATCAATATATCACATGTGCTTAAAAAGGAATATGATTTCTTCTTCCTTTCCAAGAAAAAAGTACATTTAATATTCTCTCAGTAATCATAATCAGTCAGTTATTTTCAGTTGGATCTAACTCTTTTGTGACTCCATTTGTCGTTTTCTTGACAAAAATACTGGAGTGGTTCGCCGTTTTGTTTTCCAGCTCATTTTCAGATGAGGAAATTGAGGCAAACAGGGTTAAGTAACTTGTCTAATATCACACAACTAGTAAGTGTCTGACACCAAATTTGAATAGAAATCTTTCTAAGTCTGGTCTATCTACTGAACCATTTCACTGTTGTCTTCAGCGTCATCCTGTTAGGATTACAGAAGCAAATTGTTCACATAGTATGGTAAAGCATTGATAATCCATGTCAGAGATTTTGCAAAAGAGACTGGCACCTTGTGTAGAAAATTTTTGCAACCCCTTTCAATTCCGTGGCAATGATTTCAACATTCATTTTTTTAAGATTTTGTGTACCAAATTTTTTTCTGCTTCCTTTCCTTACTTCCCCCCTCCCTATGATAGCAAACAATCTGATATGAGTTATACATGTACAATACCTTTAAACATATTTCTATATTTGCTATATTGTGCAAGCAAAATCAGAGAAAAAAATGTACAAGAAAAAAAAAAGGAAGTAAAAATAGTATACTTCAATCCATATTCAGTCTCCATTGTTCTCTCTCTGGATGTAGATGACATTTTCCATCCCAAGTCTATTGGAATTGTCTTTGATCACAACATTGTTGAGAAGAACTAAGTCTATCATAGCTGATCATCACATTATCTTGCTGTTACTGTATACAATGTTCTCTCCATCCTGCTTACTTCACCCAGCATCAGTTCATGTAAATCTTTTCAGGCTTTTCTGCAATCAGCCTGCTCATGATTTCTTATAGAAATTATTTCTTACATTACCATGTCATATACCATGACATATTCAGCCATTCAACAACTGATGGCATCCACTCAGCTTCCAGTTCTTTGCCACTACAAAAAGGGCTGCTACAAACATTTTTGCCCATGTGGGTTCTTTTCCCTTTTTTGATCTCTTTGGGATACTGGTACAATAGTGTATTTCAATGATTTCATAATTCCTTCAGGCTGTGAGGGTATTATTTAGGGCATAAAAAAGTTAATAACACTCAGCTATCATATATTAATCTTTCTTAGTTTCCTCATCCATCATCTGTAAAATGAAAAAGTTAGACTAGATGGCATTTAAGATTCTTTTAGCACAGTATGTACAATGGCATGTATCCTTCTTACTTGTCAAAATTGGATGTTGCTGATGTGTGATATAGTGGACAGAGAGCTAGCCTTGGAATTGGGAAAACAGATGGAACATTCTGTTTGGTTGTTTATGAGCAAGATTAAATGATGTAACAGTTATATGCTGTTTAGTAGAGTACTTGGCCTATGGTCAGCACTATATAGGCAGGAACCAGAACACTGCTTAGAGCACCGGGCCTGGAGTCAGAAAGTCCTAAGTTCAGATCCAATTTCAGCCACTAGCTGTGTGACCCTAAACAAGCCACTTAACCCTGTTTGCTTTGGTTTCCTCATCTGTACAACAGCTGGAGAAAAAAATGACAAGCAACTCTTAAAAAAAAATCAACAAAACCACAAATGGGGTTAGAAATTACTCAACAACTGGTGCTATATAAATATTTATTATTATTATTTGTTATTATTATGCTATTTGACTTTAGTGGCCCATATACTATTTTAACACTATAAATTGAAAAATGATTACTGAGCTATAGAAACAATTTCCTTACTAATAGTTCTTTACACTGGTGAATCATTACTGTTAAAGAAAAAAAAAGTCTTTTCATTTGTTTTGAAGATAGTGCTTGACTAAATCTATTTTAATTGTTTTTCAAATTTGCCATGTGTAATTATTGTGCCCTCAAACTAATAAGAAAATCAAATTATAACAGTAACATTTTATCCTGAATTGGGCTATTTTTGAATTATATTGAAGCCTCCTCCTTCTTAAAATTCAACAATAAATACATATTAATTAAACTCCAACACATATGAAGCTTCATGGTTAAGATCTCAATTACAGGATCCAGAATCACATGTGGGTTTGAATCTTAGCACTGTTACTGTCTTCTTTGGCAGGTTCCCTTCCTTTTCTGAGTGTGTTTATGTCTCCAAAATTAGAGAGTAGGACCAGATGAGCTTTGAAATCCCTTTGATCTTTATCCTAGGATCCAATATATGCCTTCATCCTGATTAAGAAAAGAGATACATTAACATTCTGCTACAGAATGAGCTTAAAATGAGAACTTGTTTTTAAATATAGCATTTCTAATATCTACAAATCATTTGGAATTTTAAATATATTTAGAAGAAGGAATGGTGAAACCAGTATACTTTTATTAAGAAATCTTCCATTTAAAATTTCATTTTGGCAGTTTAAGTTGCTCAATGTTATCTTAATAGATAATGTTATCTTTATAGAACTTGGGCATATTGGGTTTTTTGTTGTTTTCAGGCCTGCCTTTCATTTAAAGATGGCTGGGGCTCTGATGGAGTCACCAAAAGAAGTGTTTTTAGAAGGGTCTGATTGTCCCTTTGATAACATTGTCAGGGATTAGAGAAATACTCCTAACATTCTAGTTTCTCTTAATAGCCTGTAATGAATCTGTCATCCATTAATTTATATAAACCTTTTTGGAATGTTTGTAGTTAGTCTCTCCTTTTAGTGTACTGAGTCTCAGATAGGAAGCATTTTAGTTCATCTTAAGAATCATCTGTACAAAACTACATTTAATTATACCAAATACAGATGTAATTATATGCACCATGGCCTAATTATCTCTAGTGATAACTTCTGTGAAATATCAATAGGATGTGATGTTTTCACATCACATCCCAGAGCTGTGGTTTTCTTTGGAGTGGGTTGATGTCTTTCCTTTTGAACTTTGAAACTGATGAGCCAAATTAAAGATTTCTCTTTTATCTAGAGATATCCTAAAGGAAAAATGTGTTTTGTTTAGTAATAATAATAATAATAGCAACAACAACTGACATTGATATATTGCTTTAAAATTTGCAAAGCACTTTATAAAATGTTATCTCCATGAGCTTTGTTTCACACAATTTTTTTAAACTCCAATAAAATTTCATTTTTTGGTCATCTTGTGTAAAGTAGTACTTTCCCTTTTTTGTTCCATTATGTAATTACCCATACTCTTAATTACAGAGTTAATGAAATGGTATATCTAGAACTATGTAAAATGTATCTGAATTTTTGGTCCTTTGGCATTTAAGAGATGAGTCTTTCTGTCATGTATGTGGTCAATGAGACCTTAAGTTGTAAGTCTTAAAGCACTAGCGTTAGGACTCATATTCAGGTTTCTTTTTGTTTATATGGATTCAGGATTGACTGGCTTAGATGTACTGTACTTAGGCATTTTGAAGATCCTGCAGTTTGGTGTGGCCCATAACTTGTCTAAAATATAAAGGCAAATCTTGTCACTTCAGAAACAGAAATACAAATGGTTGGCAGTTGTGGGAGGGTTTACACAATTCTTCATCCCAGTGGCTTATTCAGTTCCTTTTACACAGAATTGCTCCTGGTAGAGTCAGGAATACAAAAGAATTGATGTCATTCCTGTCAGTTGTTGAAGAAAATAATAGTTGAGGAAAGATAGTAAAAAAGAGTTTGAGAAAAACAAAAAAAATTAGCTAGATGACAAAATATTTGGTTCTGTCAGTCAGTCTTTAATTATAACAGCAGTCTTCCCCAAATCTTTGCTGCTTAAATGTGAAACTCTCACAGAGATTATGCCCTTCTCTAGCCAGGCCTAAGAATAGGGGAAAAGTACTAAAAACCACACATCAAATGATGAAAAGCATTCAGATCAACCTTTTCTGGGCCTTTAGGGGACTGTTGGAGTCAATGTTCATTTGCTCATTTGTTTTATAGGGTTTTTTCCTAAGTTATTTCGAACAGGGAAGTAATAACAGTTATTTCTCAATTATTTTAATATTTAATTAGAAACATTTAGAATTGTGTATTTCTAAACCTAATTAATGCTGTGTGAGTTAATTCCTACAAATATAATACTGCCCAATACTTTGGATCAAAGGTTATGTACCAGATTTTCTTCAGTAATTAATAAAGAAAAAATAAAATTTAAGGTCACCCTGTAACATGATGAGGTGGGTAAGGGTGTAATGAAGTGCTATTTCTGGAAATTATTTTCAAAACATTTTAAGGGCTTGGATTTAATTGTGATGTTTTACTTTGTTCTCTTGGAAATAGGTCCTGAATGTGACTCCTGATGATGGCTTTGCCAAAGTGCATTATGGTTTTATCCTTAAGGCCCAGAACAAGATTGCTGAAAGCATCCCTTATTTGAAGGTAACTGTCATTGCCCTTTTTTTTTTTCCCCATCTTGCAATTCCTTGGAGTCATTTGGATGCCCTTGATTATGCATTATGAATTGATTGGCGTACATTCTACATTGATTGGCATTTGCTGTTGCGTCTTTTCATCAAGATGTGTACCCTCTCCCTGTGACCACCAGATGTACTGTATGAATTTACCTACAGTTAAAGTATGTTATGTTTCAAAATGCTTACTGTAGACTACCAGAGAAACATGGGGAATATGTCTTAAGGAACAATTCTGAAAATAAATCAGCAACATTATTGCTTTTGGAAATGACAAAATTTAAAAAAAAAAATTACTTTAATGCCTTTTAAAAATTAGTTCAATCAATGCACTATTTCCCATAAGAAAATAAACTACAAATCATTTCAGTGGTTATTGCCGTGGGATGGGGATGGGGAGATAATTTCACATGTAAAATAAGGTGAAGAATTGAGACTGTTTAAATAAAACATGCTAACCTCAAACACAAGTTATATTAGCAATGTGTTTGACATAGTCAAAATTATGTTTGACCTTGAGAACTTTCATTAGCTAGAAAATTACATAATGATACCTTGATTTTTTATAGCTCTTCCAGAGAGCTTAAAATATTCCATAAAGATGATATCATTTGCTCTTCCTAGGATGTAAGGAAACATGAAATCATCTTGAGATGCAGGACTCTGTCCTGGGCTCCCTTTCCTTCTTTCTCTTGGATTCTCCTGTCCATTATTATAAATGCCTTTTGTAATTTTTAACAGGATTGTTCAAAATGAAACTCAGTATACCAAGGACAGAACTCATTATTTTCCCCCTTTCAACTCCCTCTTCTTCCAAACTCCTTATTTCTGTTAAGAGTTCTCTTTTCTTCCTGATCATTCAGGTTCAAAAATGTTGTGTTTATCCTTGACTCATCACTCCCACTTTCTGGATATATCACAAAATATTATCATTATTACTTCCTACACATCTCTCATCTCTTTCCCCTTCTTTCCAGTCACATGACTCCCTTTTGTTTTGGCCCTTATTATCTTTTATCTGGTCCTTTCCCACTTCAGACCATATTTTAAAATGATTTTCCTAAAGTATGGATCTGATCCTGTGATTAGTGGTTTCCAATTTTGTCTCTGGTTAAATCGAGTTTCTTCTGTCTTGTGTTTAAAGCCTTCAAAACCTGCAACCTACCTTTCTGGTTTTATTATGCATTGCTCCTTTACTTTTTTTGGTCCTGAAAGACTGCTCTCTTTCATCTACTGGCCTTTGTGTTAGCTGTTTTGGCTACCTTTGTTGTAGGTATAGTGCTTTGTAACACAAAGGAATAGAAGTAAGAACTAGACCTGGAATTCTACTCATAATGGGAAGTCCTGGAAACTCCTTCTTCCCATGCAGATAAGATACTTGTTTTAGGACTTAGAATTTTTGAGACTTGACCCAAGCTGTTTGGGCTTGTTCTCAGAGGATCATGACATTAAGGAGATGATGCCATGACTTGCAAATGAATTGGATTTAAGTGAGGGAAGGCTGGGCAAGGTCACTTGCCTCACTTTCCCCTCCAGAGCCATCTGGATCCAGTGACCAGATATAGATCAAGGTGACTGGAGATGGCCCCAAATGAAATGGGAGACCTTGACCTTTTTAAGCTGAGGTAGCAATTGAGGCAAAGAATCTCCTCCTTCACCTAGTCCAAAAAAAAAAAAAAAAATCTAAGCATTAAGATGTTAAATGACTTGCCCAACTAAGTAGGTGTCTGAAGTGGAATGCAACCCCATATTTTACTCTTTTTAAGGTCAGCTCACTTTCTGCTACTCATAGGCTATCTCTGATTTTGTAAAACAAAGCTCTGCATACATAGAAGTTATTTTTATTACATTTTGACATAAATACAACAGGGATAATTATTAAAATTAGCAGTAGGGATAGAAACTGACTGAGAATTCATTGGTATAAGGAATTTCTAGGTAAGTAAGCTCCTACAAATGCTGAGCAATATTTTCTCTGCTGTTAGAATCTTGAGAGTTGACTAGGGCATTAAGATGTTAAGAGATTTACCCAATTAAAATGACTTGACCTAGGAGTATATGTAACAGATGGGACTTGAACCCCTGTCTTCCTGGCTTTGAGAACAACTATGAGCTCCACTATGCATGCATGATACTCTTTCCCTAGGAAAAGATAATATAATTTTAAAATGACTTATCTCCTAAAATATGGAAAATTTAGAGTGCAATTCCTTAAAACTAATAAGCTTTTCCACTTTGCAGTTCCTCCTTATTCTATCTGCTTGATTCTCATTTTCAGTCAATGAAACATGAAGTCCTTGAAAGGAAGAATTGTGTCATTTTTGTTTTTGTCTCTGTAGCATTTAACTATAGAGGTTTGCACTTAAGAGGAACTTAATCAATGATTGAATTGAAGGAAGAAAAATTGAGCAGAATGGTGAACAGAAAAGACCATTAAATAGAGTCAGAAGAACTGGCTTTGAATCTTGTTCTACAACTTAATATTGGTGTGACCTTGGTCAAGTAAATTCATTTCACTGGGTCTTAATTTCTTTATCTATAAAAAGGAAAGTGTTAGGGTAGATCTCCAAGGACTCTCCTAGTTTTAAATCTTTTGGTTCTATTTTAAAATGGAAATTGGTTAGAGAGAAACAATCTTTCCTAAGATTCAAATTTATTTCTATCTTGTTGCATTTTGTTGTAAGTGGTTTTATCAAAAGCTCAGCATGAATTTATTTCCAATGAAAAGAAATTTATCTTTTGGTTGTCTCCATATCACTTCACACATTCTAAGGGTAATTAAGTATTTTGGTTCAAGTATAATAGTTTAAGACTGGCTGATAGGGTAGGATTCAGGGGAGGAAAATGGGATTTGGCGGAAATACGACCAGAGAGGTCCTTTCCTGCAGTAAAGAACCTTAAATCTCTCTGAAAGGACTACCGGCTTAACTACATAATCACTCCCACAGAAGTATCTTCTTTATTTTATGGCCAGTCCTAGCCCTTGATAGTGATTGCCTTATTGTTAAGATCTGGACTGTGATGTCTATTATGTCCTGAGTTGTAAATTCTGATTTGTAAACTAACTGCAAAGTTGAAAAGGGATCTTTTTATCTAGCTCTTAAATGCATGGGTGTGATTAACTTTTTTATTTTTTTATTTTTCTGTTCCTTTCTTAGTTGTAGCTTAATGGATAAATTAAACTGATTTATTGAAATCTCTCAATTCATTATTACTAAGATTTTTTTTTCTTTTTCATCAGGAAGGACTGGAATCTGGTGACCCTGGCACTGATGATGGTCGTTTTTATTTCCACTTGGGTGATGCTTTGCAGAGAATTGGGAACAAAGAGGTAGTAATCTCAAGAATACATAGTTTTTTTCTTACAGAAGAAGCAATATGGGAAAAAAAAGTTGTAGAAAAAGAAAAACTAATATATATATAGTGTGTGTGTGTTTATTATGTATGTGCATATATATATATATATAATATATATAAAAGCATACACACACACACAATAAAATACTCAAATATCACTCAGGCAACTAGATGGTAAAATGATAGAGCATTGGACCAGGTCTAGGACCCAAGAAAACCTGAGTTCAAATACTACCTAAGATACTTCCTAGTTCTATGACCCTAGGCAAGTCACTTAATTTTTCTCTGCCTCCATTCCCTCATTTGTAAATAATAAAGATAATTATAGCATCTACTTTCCAGAGTTATATCAAATAAGGTTATATTTATAAATCACTTTGTACTTATATAAATGCTAAATTATTATTAAGTTTATTAAGTATTTATTATTCATAATACATCATTTAAGCTAGGAGTTCTTTTCAATGTAACCCCTGGTATAAATTTTGAGAGTCCAGATTTCCCCATGAATTTGTATTCTCATGTTTAATATCATAGTGTGTTGCCAGGAAACTAAATAATCCCATGGTCTTTCTCAAAGTTCCATGGGAATGCAGATATGGAAGGAAAACTTTGTTTTGAAGTAAAAAATGTGTGACACTTAGTAAGAGAGGCAAAGTAATATTAATAGATGCTGACATTTATATTGCCCTTATGTGTGACAAAGTCCTTTATATGCATTATCTTGTGACAAAAAGAAGCATCTAACAATTAACAAAAGAGCTAAAATTGTAAAAACCTTTAAAGAAAACATCTTAACAGGTGTCCTAGATTTGTTTTGAAAATTTGCTATCAAAACTTTATCATGAAATTAGAAAGGTGTAGCTGTCTTTTAGGAAGGATCTTTGTTTTAAGACTTCTCAGTCATAGATGACTTCTTGAAAGTCAGTGTATTAAATATCAAAAGAGAGAGCTACATCATTGTTTATAATTATATTATAATTAAATTCTGTATCTATAGTGGAGACGCAGCTAAATGTAACATAGCTTTGATTTTCTAAAATTATTCAAAAGAATGGATACAGTAGTGCTTAATTGTGCATTCAAAAAATCAAGAGTTTGTGACAGAGAGTTAGTTTATCAGCAAAAGATTTGGAGTAATAGAGGTTTAGATAATTGATACTATTTTCTGTACATGCTTCTACTTTTCGTATCTGTTCCTACATAACCTGCCATTCTGACAGCTGAAATACCCTGTGGTGTTAGGAATGAATTGAAAAAAGAGGATTGAAATCGCTGACTAATAAGTATTTTGGCTTCTTCACCCCTTTTGAGATGGAAATGACCCTTGGTTCCTTTGAATGAGGGACAGAGGCAAGATTTTGCTGACTGTCTCTGTCTTGCATTGAATAAATGTCCATGCCTGATTGATATAAATGCATTTGTCACACAAGACATATTAAATTTGTCTTTGAACATTACAAAAACCACAACCAATGACAGATATAGGAAATCTATGCTCTCTTTCACAGCTTAGTTAAAAGAACTTTTCATTATTTCAGTCTCACATGCATGCATACACACACTCTTACAAAAGCATGCTTTAGAATTTAGGATTTGAGTTTTTGAGACTGATCTACATATTCAATTAACATCAATATGAAAAGTAGAGAAGTAATTGTTCATTGCAGAGATATCATGGGAACCAATAAACTAGTACAAAAATAAGCCTTTTTCTTGCTTTTCTCTGAGAATTTAACTTTTACTGCTGCAACTCCCTACAGATGACTTCCAATTTTATTCAAAAAACATTTTCTTAAGCATTATGTCCTAGGCATTGGAAATACTAAGATAAAAATTCAAGTCAACAAATATTTATTAAGTGCATAGTCAATATAGTAAATATAGAGACAAAAAAAATGGACCCTGTTTTTGTGGAGCCCATTCTATTAGGGGGAAAGCATGCAAAGAACTATGATAGAGTGAATTGAAGGCAGTCTCAGGAAAGTCACTGGCATGGAGGAAAACTGGGAAAGGACTCTTGCTAAAGAAGTAGCTTTTGAGTTGGGCTGAGACTTGAAGAAGACAATCAAATGTAAGAAAGAGGACATTCCAGGGAAGGGGGTGGGGACAGAAAGGAAGAGAGATATGAAAAAAGCCTAGAGTAAGGGAATAGAGTGTCACATTCAAGGACCAGTGTTCTTAGATTATAGAGTTGGCAGAGGGGGTTGATGGATATATAAGAAAACTGGAAAACTAAGAAGAGGCCAGGTTATGAAAAACCTTAAAAGCCAAACAAGATTTTGTACTTGATCCTGGAGATTATGAGGACACAATCCATACCCTCAAGGAGTTTGTAATCTCTAAGATTTTTATCACCAGCTTGGACCTCTATTCCAAATTGTTGACATCTGTCACCAACTCCTTACATCAGGATCAGGGTTAAAATTCCACCTCTTCTACAAACTGTCTTTGTGACCTTGGAAAAAGTCATTGAATTTCTGGGCCAAAGTTTCCTTTTCTTTCAAATGAAGGACCTTGGCTTCAAATGGTGATCCTATTACCTTTTCCTTGATGTCAGACTAGCTCCTCAAATATAGTCTGTTTAAAGTTGAGCTTATCTTTCTGACAAATTCTGTTGTTTTTTTTTTTTAACTTCAGAGTATTTGTCAGTGTCACTGCCTTTCACTCAGCATTATTTGATATTATATAGAAATCATCTTTTCCCCTCTCCTCTTCTCCTACATGGTTCTCATATTTATACAGACCTTATGTGTGCAGAGAATTGTGCTAAATCCTGTAGGGTATATAGACTCTGAAGAAGAACAAGACTCAGCTCTTATGAGGTTGATAGTCTGCCAATCCCAGCAATCCCACAAATTCTCATTGCTAGCTGATAGAATTATTGTAAAAGCCTTCCTAGCAGAGGCTTTTCATAACTAATCTCTCCCCATTCTCTCCTTCCAATCTATTTTTCACACAACTGCCTGGTTAATTTTTCTTTATGCATTAATCTGCTTGTGTTACTCCTCTAAGTTCAAAATCCTGAACTGACTCCCTGTTGCCTACCAAATAAAGTTTAGATTCTTTAGTTTGGTATTCTAAGACTTTCACAATCTAGCAGTATCCTGTGTCCATAACTTTATCTCATATTGCTACCCTCCATTCCAGTTAGACTAGACCAAAGTTCTTAAGGTGATATGCAGAAAACTTAAAAAAAAATTTAATAACTACTTCAATATATTTGATTTCTTATATGTACCTATGTACTTTATTTTGTGAATTCCCAAACATTATTCAGAGAAGGGGTCTTTAGGCTTTACTAGACTGCTAAAGGGAGCTGTGACACATCCCCTGCTTTCCTGTTTCTGGGCCTTTGCATATTCACTGAAGGTCTATGTTGATAGTACTCCTAATAATATCATTGTTTGTTTAAGATTTGGAAAGCTCTTTAGCTCTCTCATTGTATCCTTACAAACACTTTGTGAATGAGATGTTTTTTATTGTCCCCATTTTACAGATGTGGAAACTGAGATTGAGTTTAAGTGACTTTCCCAGGATCACATAGCTAAGTTGATGTAGGTTCTATGAGCAGATTGCAAACTCTATCAGGCCCTACAAGTTGGGCAGTGTCTGTGCCCAAGGATAGGCTGTGTCCATTTTTTGTGGCCCAATATAGTTAGACTTGGAGAAATTGACCATAGCCAAGGAAAATTTGTAACCACAGAAATTCTCTAAAACTATTAATTTATGTAAAATTTTCATTTATTGTCTTTGAGGGAGTATTCTTACTAATGAAATCACAAATATTTGAGGTATTGATCAAGCATTGATCAAGCACTTTTGTTCATATTATTTCAAAGTAATGTCCTTTATTCCTCTATCAACTCCTCCTATCTTTTGAAATTCTCTTTTATTCAAATCCCAACTGATTTGCTGCCTCTTCTGTGAAGCCTTTCTCTATCATCCTATTTAATAATGATTTTTTTGCTCTGATTTCATGTGGTATTTTTATGCCTCATTCATGTGCACTTATTTTATAACATAATTATGTTTCCATATGTCATATTTCCTTATTTGAATATAAGCTTAAAGAGGGTAGACAGACATCTTTGTATTCCCCTGTCATATCTTCCCCTTCCTATACATGCTAAGTATTGAATAAAATCTGGTTTAATATGTTCCAAAAGTTACTAAAACTTAACTTAAGGGCACTAAGACTTAAGGGCACCTTCTATTAAGTTGAATGGAAGACACCACAAACCATGAAATATTTTTTATATGTGCACTAATTCATGAATGTGTAATATGAATTAACTGTAATGATTGACATTGCATTGATAGAAAATCACATGATCTTTATGTTACTTGTAATGTAGGCTGTGGCATTTACTAAATAGTCACTCTGTGCCAAATATTTTTCTAGATATCAAAGTGAAATGGCTTCAAAGAAAAAAAATGTGGCACTTACCTTCTGGAAGCTTACCGCTAAATATTTGAGGAAGTTTATCTAGTAATTTTGTATAGAATGGAATAGATAGGGAAGAAACAAGCCATCTATGGGTTGTTTCAGTTTCCTAGGAGTTTGATACTAAAGATCTAGCCCAGAATTTTAGCTTTAGAAATAGAAAAGAATGTCCCAAGTTTTTACATTCAGCAAAACTTCTATTCATACCAATGCGATTTTTGCATGCTAAGACTAACAAACTCCACTTTCATTGGTGATCCAGTATCATTCATAGTAACAAAGGATATGTGGATGGAGAGTGAAGGAGGCAGGGTATTTGGAAACTTTTTGTTTCTCAGAGTTACTTCTTACCTGCATATTTTATTTTTTGAGATTGTGTCAATAAGAAAGAAAGATAACACTGTTATAGCACTTTAGAACTTGCAAAGCTCTCCTCTCTCATCATATACTTACAACCACTTTGTAAGTGAGGTGTTTCTTATTATCCCCATCTTACAGATGAGAAAACTGAGACTGAGTTTAAGTGACTTGCCCAGGACCACGTAGTTAGTGAGCTTCTGAAGCAAGATTTGAACTAGCATCTTCTTGAGTCCAAGTTCAGCATTTTTAACTACTGTGGCACCTAATTGTTCTGGAATAAAAAGGAATTAAAAAAGGAAATGAGTATAGAGAAAAGGAGAAAAAACAGCACAAAAAAGAATGTGAAAGGAAGATGGCAAGAAAAAGTCATATAGATAGTGGGAGAAGAGAAAGAAAACCCCAATGTGAAGAGAAGCTGAGGAAACAGCATAAAGGGAAAGAAGCTTTGTTTCCTATCGGTTCTTCTAGGCACGGCATTAATGAAGGATGAACACTATTCTGAGTCCTAGACAGTTGCTTAGTAATGGCCAGTCAAATCAAAGTAAAAAAAAAATAAAAAGCATTCTCAATTTAAGGTATTTTGTCCTGAGCTGTTGACTGCTAGGGAATAATAATGAAAGAGCCACATTTTCCTCAGTGGCGGACCTTGCAGACAGCTGCTACTCCAGAGCTCATCTGCCATTTATGTTTAGTATACAAAGGATGGAAGTCCTAACACTCTTGTCAGCCACTTTTATGGATACCAGCAAAAAAACATCAACCACAGTGTCATTAAATGAATTGACCAGTTAACTAAATTGAATGTGACACTGTGAAGGGAACCTTTGTATTTTCCTGGTAAACACACCTTTTAGAGTAAATGTGGACCTGGATCCTGTGATTCAATATAGGGAGTGAGGGATGTAGCCCAGATTCCCTGACTTCAATAGTTATCTCATATAGGAAGTAGACCTTGATTTTTCCCTAGTATGAATGATCCTGCCAAGATCCATGGAAGTCTGTGCAATTATTCACATTAGTGACAAAGCATTCATAAATGTTTCATGCAAAAAAAAGTACTTTGAATTAGCATATAAAGATAGAATTCAACAAGCATTCATTCATTACCATTTGCAATGTGCTATGAAAGAAGATGGGAATATTGAAATAGAAATAAAATAATCTATGCCCTTAAATAGCTTATGATGGATGAAATGGGGAAAGAGGGAATGAGTACAAGATATACACAGATAAATCAAATGAAGGTCATTGTGTTAGGGAAAAGAGCATTGACAACTGAAGTAAATGAGAGGCTGTAGAATGACTTTGTGCAGGAAGGTACTGTGGTAGAGTGCCAAGACTGAAGTCAGCAACACTTACCATCCTGAGTTCAAATTTGACCTTAGACACTTACTAGTTGTATGATCCTGGGCAATTTACTTAATTCTGCCTCAGTTTCCTCATCTGCAAAATGAGCTGGAGAAAGAAATGGCAAACCTTTGTAGTGTCTTTGCCAAGAAAACCCCAAATGGGACATGAAGTCAGACTCAACTGAAAGAACTGAACAACAACAAAATGAATGCACGTAGAAGTTCGGAATTTCGAGATGTTGAGGTGAAGAAGGAGTATATTTCAGGGATGGGAGACATCCTGAATAAAAGCATGGAAGCCAAAGGTTCAATGTCAACTCCACAGGCAGCTTAGTGTTGTAGTGTATAGGACTAGGAATTAGAAAGATTTTAATTCAAATTATACTTCAGACATTTCCTACCCATGTTGCCAGGGTAAATATCTCTTCAAGTGTCTTAATAGCTCTTCTTCACAGGATTGTTATGAGAATCAAATGAGTTTGTGTATATGTGTGAATATGTATGCAAGTAATCACTTCACAAATCTTAAAACCCTATATAAATGCTAACTATTGTTATTTTTATTGATACTATAATTATTTCCAGAAAAAATCTAGTTGTCCAATTTGGTTTTATCTAAGAAGAAATAAGCCAAAAAGATAGGTGTGAGCCAAATTGTAATAATAAAAATGTGATACATATAATAATAATAATAACAGTGTTATAATAGCAACATTCTGTATGGTGTTTACTATGTGCTAGACAGTGTGCTAAGTGTTTTACAATTATCTCATTTGATCCTCACAACAACTCGTAGAGGTAGTGCTATTAATCTCCCTTCTACAAATGAGGAAAGTGAGACAAATAGAAGTTGTGACTTGCCTAGGATATGGTTACTAAGTGCCTGAGGTAAAATTTGAGCTCAGATCTTCTATCCCTTGTACTATCTAGCTTTGAAGGGTTTTAAATGCCAAACTGAGAAGTTGGTACTTTATTCTAGTTAGGGTACATAGACTAAATATTCTTACATAGGTACAAATTTTGTTTTAGGAATATTAACTTGGCAACTATGTAGATGATGAATGAGAGATGAGACAGACTAAGATCAAGGAGATTATGCTACTTGAATTAAGAGAATGAAACAGATTTGAAAGTTATTGATATAGAAATAAGATTTGGCAACTGGGTGAATATATGGAGTGGATGTGAGTTAAGTGGGGGAATATAGCTCAGTATCTCCAGATGGAGAACTTGAAAAAAAAATTAGCAAAACTGGGAAGATGGCTTGATTGGAAACAGTATTTTAGACATGCTGAATTTTGGAACTGGCAGCTGCAGATTCAGGATTGAATGTCAGGAGAAAGATTAGGTCTGGATATACACATCTAGGAGTCATCTATGTAGAGATAATAATTGGACCCAAGGAAGAAAGAGAGAGAGAGAGAGAGAGAGAGAGTGTGTGTGTGTGTGTGTGTGTGTGTGTGTGTGTGTGTGTGTGTGT
>JAJPUD010001175.1:72319-83893 GCA_023553655.1 Myrmecobius fasciatus | reverse complement strand
CTCAGCAAAAAAAAAAAAAAAAAAAGATATTAGCAATGAGATTACAGAAAGTCATCCCCAGGATGACACTATGACCAAGTAGAATTTATATCAGGAATGCAGGGCTGGTTCAATATTAGGAAAACTATCAGCATAATTAATTATATTAATAACCAAACTAACAAAAACTATATGGTTATCTCAATAGATGCAGAAAAAGCATTCGATAAAATCCAACACCCATTCCTATTAAAAACACTAGAGAGTATAGGAATATATGGGCTTTTCCTTAAAATGATTAATAGCATCTACTTAAAACCATCAGCAAGCATCATATGTAATGGAGACAAACTAAAACCATTTCCAATAAGATCAGGAGTGAAACAAGGCTGCCCACTGTCACCATTACTATTTAATATTGTATTAGAAATGTTAGCTTTGGCAATAAGAGAAGAAAAAGAGATAAAAGGAATTAGAGTAGGTAATGAAGAAACCAAATTATCACTCTTTGCAGATGACATGATGGTATACTTAGAGAACCCTAGAGACTCAACTAAAAAACTACTAGAAACAATTCGCAACTTTAGTAAAGTTGCAGGATTCAAAATAAATCCACATAAATCATCAGCATTTTTATATATTACCAACAAAGTTCAGCAGCAAGAGATACAAAAAGAAATTCCATTCCAAATAACGGATGATAGGATAAAATATTTGGGAATCTATCTGCCAAGGAAAAGTCAGAAACTATACGAACTAAACTACAAAACACTTTCCACACAAATAAGATCAGACCTAATCAATTGGAAAAACATTACGTGCTCATGGGTAGGCCGAGCGAATATAATAAAAATGACAGTACTACCCAAACTAATCTACTTATACCAATCAAACTCCCAAGAAATTATTTTACAGATCTAGAAAAAATAGTAGCAAAGTTCATTTGGAAGAACAAAAGGTCAAGCATTTCAAGGGAATTAATGAAAAAAAAAGGCAGATGAAGGTGGCCTTGCTGTACCAGATCTAAAACTATGTTATAAAGCAGTGGTCATCAAAACCATTTGGTACTGGCTGAGAAATAGAGCAGTCAATCAGTGGCATAGAATAGGATATCAGGACAATCTAGGCAATAACTTTAACAATTTAGTGTTTGATAAACCCAAAGACCCCAGCTTTTGGGATAAATACTCACTGTTCGGCAAAAACTGCTGGGAAAATTGGAAACTAGTGTGGAAGAAATTAGGGCTTGACCCACACCTAACACCACATACCAAGATAAGACCTAAATGGGTTCATGATCTAGATATAAAGAGTGATATTGTAAGCAAATTAGAGGAATGTAGTATAGTTTACTTCTCAGACTTGTGGAGATGGAATAAATTTATGTCCAAAGAAGATCTGGAATTCCTAGTTGAACACCAGATAGATAATTTTGATTATATTAAGTTAAAAAGTTTCTGTACAAATAAAACTAATGCAGACAAGATTAGGAGGGAAGCATCAAATTGGGAAATCATCTTTACATTTAATGGTTCTGATAAAGGCCTCATTTCTAAAATATATAGAGAATTGTCTCATATATATAAGAATTCCTTTACATTTTTGACTTCTTTTCAGTCTCTTTTAATGCACACTTGTCCTTTTGTGGATATGTATGCTTGTATGTGTATTATATGTTATACAAACATATATATACATATATGTGAGTATATTGAAGTGTAGTAACAATTTTTATTCGTATTTTCGTTTCTTTTTAGCTTTCTATACTTTTAAAAAAATGTTTGGTTGGTGTTCTTTTTTTTCAATTTATCACTTCCCACTAACCTGTCCCTTCCAATCTCTCTCTCTTAGAACTGAAGACTTAGCTTATAATAAATATGTGTAGTTGAGAAAAAACAAGTGAAAGGCTATCTCTAAGAACATGTCTCATTCTTTATCTTCAATCCAGTACCTTTTTGTCAGGAGGTGGGAGCTATGTTTCATTTTCAATCTATATTCTCTTTTGATGATCTCATCAGATCCTATGGGTTAAACTATTACTTATATGCATTGGCTTCTAGTTCTGCATATTCATCCCCCCTCTTTCTAAACTCCAGTTCAATATCACCAATTACTTATTAGATCTCTGAGGTAGAGTACATTTCACAATGAAATGAATATTGATTTTGGAATGAGAGGACACGAGTTTAAATCTCATCTTTGGCACTCACTGCCTTTGTGACTTTATGTAACCATATAATTTCCCCAGATTTTATTTCCTTATCTCTAAAATAAATGGATTATATTAGATAACTTCTGAGAATCCTTCTAACTTGAAATCTATAAACCTATGATATTCAACTATATTCTGTAAGGTAGCTTAAATTCACTTGTAAAAAGTGGCTCATTATTATTATCCCCAAAGTCCCCTTCTCTTTATAGCTTCTGTGGTTTTGTTGGTGACATTACAACCTTACAGTTAATTCTTGACTCTTCATGTAACCTTACCTTTCAATTTGTGTTAGATGCAAAGTAGTATGCATTCAGTTTGCATCCCTTTCTTTGGAATTACTCCCATAGCCACCTACCCATCATAACCTCGTTTTCTTGCTTAGTATGTTTCCTCATTACTATCAGTCTACCACTCTGAATGTATAGTCGTTTCTAGTGAGATAGAATTATTGTGATTCTCCATCACCTCTAGAAGTTACCAATAGAGATTATAGAGGGAGTAGCCTTACTGATGCTGGCATGATATGGTATATGTACACACATACATATATATGTTTACATACATGCAAATTCTCACACATACATATATATTTGTTCCAAGGACAAAATAGAAATTGATTCGTTGCTATCAAAATCCATAACTGATGTTTTGTATGTATGTAATTTTGCAATTCTAATATTTATCAAGTTTTATGGCAACTTTTTAGTTTATTCTGATGAACAGTGAAATTATGAGCAATTCATATTCTAAGTTTTTAATGCCGAGGTTCTTAGCCTAAGTAGTCTTGGTATGATTGGAGATAGTCACGTCCCTTAGCTAATAATATTTAAAGGTCAGCTAATAGCCATCAAGAAAAAAACAAAACAGATTTAGTAAAAATTCTGAAAAGAATAGAGATAAAATTTTTTTTTGTTATACCAGAGGGACTGATTATGAGAAAAAATAGGATTTTTGTTTCTATGCCTGTATGGGTATCAGAGGAAATGGAAACTATTGAAACCAGATAACTAAATTTCATTCAGCATTTCATTATTGTTATTTTTTAAAAGTTTAGTATCATTATTAAAGTGCTCAGTTGGGCACATTTTTCAATAAGAATAACTATGGCTTTTCTTTTAGACCTTAGAAAAAAACTGGAAATTAATTCGTGATGAAGGTCTTGCTGTGCTAGATAAAACTGAAGGTCTCTTCCTGCCTGAAGATGAGAATCTGAGAGAAAAGGGTGACTGGAGCCAGTTCACTCTATGGCAGCAAGGTAAGCATGCTGATAGTTGGAGGGTTTTTTTGCCTCTCTACCTCCATCAATATAACATAAAATAACATAAAACTTTGATACATATTTCCTCAGGGAGATGGGCAGTTTGGAAAGTTATGATTTCTGGAATCCATTTATTATTCTATTTGTACCCTATTTAGCATTGTGTTTATATTTATATGTGTGCATGTATATATATATATATTTTAATATACATTCACTTATACATACATATATTTTCTAATGTTATATTTTTGTCAAATTATTATATTTTTGATTATATTCTTATAATTTATCTTTTTATATATTCTTATTATTTATCTTCACAACAATCCTAGTAAGCAGGAGGTATTATAATCCTCATTTTACTGAGGAGGAAACTAAGCAGATAGAATTTAAGTGATTTGCCCAAAACTGTATAACCGGTTAAGTTTCTGAGGCTGGATTTGAACTCTTTCAGACTGTAGATCTAGTCTTCTTTTCACTGTTCCCCCTAGCAGTAATTCTTTGCTATATTCAAGATTCAAGTTTACCAGCTTTCAGATCTGCTGCAATAAATGTTTGGCATCCTGAAAAACATTCTGAGACCTAGAAATAAAATCTAGCTAGATTCAAGCTCTGTTACTCAATATGTGTCCTTAAGTGGTTTACTTAACCCTTAGGAGCCCATATTTCCCTGTCTGCACAATGTAGATTAAAATGCATGCCTTGCCTACTGCAGAGTGATGATAGGAATAAAAATAATGCTGACTGCATAACAGTTCATAACAGCTGACTGCTGGGAAATGATTCAACTTCTGTACCCTCAAATGAAATAATGTTTGTAAAGGGCTTTGAAGGCCTGAAAGCACTAACCAACAGTAATTACCCCTGTTGTTATGCACAATGTGAAAACACCTTTCCTAGTGTTTTGCATGGGAACATACAATTCTGGCTGTTCTGGTCCTGCTTCAATTTGACCTGAAATGACTAAGAGCTTTAGAAATGCACCCCATCTATGAAAAATGAAGTGATAATGGACATATTTATTGAAATATCTGACTGATATAATGGACAGAATTCTAGATTTGGAATCAAAAGACCCAGGTTTGAAATTTGGCAAAGACTTGCTGATTAACAAGTCACTTTATCCATCTTTATCCCAGGTTTTTGTTTTTGTTTTTGTTTTTTTTTTGCTTTTTGCTGAGGCAATTGGGGTTAAGTGACTTGCCCAGGGTCACACAGCTAGGAAGTGTTAAGTATCTGAGACCAGATTTGAACTCAGGTCCTCCTGACTTCAGGGCTGGTGCTCTATCCACTGAGCCACCTAGCTGCCCCTATCCCAGTTTTCTTATCTGTAAAATGGCTTTGGCCATCTCTAAATTTTTCTCTGGGTCTACAAGTATGAATACTTTGATCTTGAGGCAGCATGGTAAGATTATTGGATTTGGACTAGATAATCTCTCAGAGTGGGATCCCTTTTCTTAGTGGAGAGATGATTTAGAAGGACAGATAAGATTTATTTTAAAGTATCAGATGATGATGATAATCATTTACCGTTATATAATATATTTAGATTTCAAAGAGTTTACCATATATTATTTCCTTTGTTCTTCAAAACAGTCATGTGAGCTAGATGCTATTAGTAAATCCATTTTACAGGTGAGTAAAGTGGGGTTCAAAGAGGTGATATTATTTGCTTAGAGTCACACAGCTTAGTAAATATCTGAGGAAGGATTTAAAGCCAAATTTCCTGAATTTAGGACTCTATCTAGTATACTCAGCTACCTCTGAAAAGCTGCCTTGTGGAACTGTTATTTTTACTTGGTCCCAAGGACCAGAACTAGGAGAAGGGAATGGAAATTGCAGAGGGGAAGATATTGGCTTAACATAGGGAAAAATTTCCTTTCCATGCATAAGAATGAAATATGTTACCTTGAGAAGTCACAAATTCCCCAACCCTGCTCTTCCAGTAGAAAATAGATGTTGTAGAGCATGTTTCTGTTCCATTTGAACTAAATGACTTCCATGTTTTCCTTTGAACTCAGATTATGAGATTCTGAGTCAACTGTAGAATCATAGATCCAAGCCACAAGACCAACCCGCAAGAAGTAGCAAGAGCCATAAAAAATATACCATAAACTTTACTATGTGTTTTTTTCATCACTTTTTGACTTAGAATCCTTTCATTTCCATGGCTTAAAAACTAAAATACATAATGGCATTCAAATTTTTTCATGATTTGTCCCCTTTCTAGTCTTGTCCGCTTACTCTTTCTATATGAAACACTTACCATTTTATTTTGTAGCAAGGCAAGTAGACATAGTACTTTTTGAATGCTTTGGAACATCTGTGATTTTGTGATGTTAAGACTCCCTCCAGCAGGGCAAATTACAATCTTACATGCCTTTTCAACCTCTTGTCCATGTCAACCCATAAACCCCAGGGATCTGCTAAACCTGCTGATTTATACCTCACTTGACATTTATAATCAGAACGTCACCGAACAACATTATCTTTGTTGTTACATCTTTCAAGGAATTTCATATTCTCTTAAATTCTGTATCAACCTTCTTGGAATAGACTTTTTATGGTGGCATTTTATAATTAAACATAGGATTTAGTATAATTCGTACCTCCAACTTTGAATTAACAGAGAACATAGTGAATTATTTCAGAATACTCCATTTAGGAACAAGCTGGCTACCAGAAAATAGACAAAACCCTAGGGATGAAGGGGACAATAAAGTAAGAATAAAGACAAATCTGACAAATTAAGAACAAGATTGTTGTTTACCTCTTGACATTACATTAAAATGAGTCAGTTTTATTGGGAGTTTTTATGCTAATAATAGTAATAACAATTCACATTTGCCTAAGGCTTTTAGGTTTACAAAGTACATTCTTCACAACTATACTGTGGAGTAGATAGTGCAGGTAGTAGTATGAAATTTTACAGTTAGGGAGCATCTATCTAGTTGATACAGTAGATAGAGCACTAGCTCTGGCGTCAGGAGGACCTGAGTTCAAATCCAGCCTCAGTCATTTAACTTTGTGACTTTTTGCCACGGCACTAAACCCCAATTGTCTCACAAAAACAAAACAATAGCAAAGAAATTTTACAGTTGGGGAAACTGGAAACATAGTAACATTCTAGGAGTTACACAGAATTAGAACCTTACTTGGTAAGTTTTCTGATTCTGGTCCCAGAACTCTTTTTGCTATATCACATTGGACATGCATTTGCTAACCTGAGTTTGCATGAAGAGCTGTTGGCTAAAAATAGAGAAATTCTTTTTGGAGCTCTTAATTTTTTTTATTGCAAGTGTAGTGAACAAAATAGATACATTAATGACTGTGAAACAATACAAAAGTGTCAAGATTGAATATGATGCATGATTTAGAAGAATTAAACTTGGACTACATGATATAAACACTCTGCCAAAGACTGAGGAGGCACATCTGTTGTAAGCACATAAGGAAACATGATAAAATATACAATTTGATAGATACAATTGAATCTATCAAATTGAAATTTCTAAAAGAAAATAAGATATACTTTAGTATTGCACAAGCCATTAGTTCTTTTCCACAATGTCATCACTGCTTATTTTGCTGGGAATCAGGAGCAGCTTAAATGAACATTCAATTTCACATCAAATGGAAAACTCCTAGAATGGATTGCCTCATCCTGGCTTGAAGAACAGTAATCAGATCTGGAAAAATAAAATAAAAGACCCATTGTCATCTCAGAACCCAATAAGAATGGAAAGTGCAGTGTATTGATTCTTGCACAAATAGCTTTAATTTTTGCCTTTTAATACTTGAACAATTGAAGTGTTCAAATTAATGGGAAGGTGGGTGGCTCTGGTGTCAACATAATTTCCATAATCCAAACATAGCTTTTCTTTTAAAAAACTTCTATATTGTGAGAGTTGTTGACTATTTCTGTAACTTGAAAATATGAAAATATCTTTGCACTGACGATATAAATTTGTGGTTTCTGGTCTTTAAGATGTAGGTCAGTTATGACTTTTCCAAAGGGTTTACATGATTTGTATCACAATTTTACCATGATTTTACATATGAATATATTAAACATCTTTAAGAGATTATTTTCTATGTATTGTTTTAGAGAAGAGAATAATGCTATTTTAGAGTAAAATTATAGGGCATTTCTGCAGCATCTAAACAGAAGAAATAGCTATAATTGATGGTTGATTAATTTAAGGGATTATAATAGATTGCTCTCTGAGGATAGAGCCTTACCCATATAAGTTTGTTTTAAAAATTGTGAACAAACAAGAATCATGCTTTCTTTTCCATGAAGCTTCCAAGAACACAGTTGTGTTATATAAAGACTTTGATTGGGTGAGTCTTATTAGCAATTTCATTTTCTACTAAAAAGTGAAACCTGCTTGTTTGCACCCACTTGCCGTTTGGTTGATCTTGGGCATTTTGAGAAGTTAACTTTAGAATATAAGTTCTTCATTTCTAATCTAAAAATCTGTGATAGAAAAAAATTTTGGCAGTATTTCTCTGTCAAAAAGTAAATTCCTAGAGAGATTGAACTGTAATAATGCCATTAACCTTATACCATAGAGATGTGCCTTAGTTACATTAATTCCCCTTGAACCAGTGCATATAATTTACGGAGTAGCCCCTTCCAAACAATATTTGCTGTGTCTGTCTCTAATAGAAAGAGGCATTGCAGAAATGTTGACATTTCTTTAAACCAAGTTTAAAGTTTATGGAACACCTTTTAAGATGTGATTCCTTTTGAAGAATAAAAGTAGGACCTTTTTTTTTTCCCCTTTTTGATTGAGGGGAGGGTGTAGTTTGGGTAGTAGGAAGAAGGAGGGAGACAGGAAGGAAAGCCAATAATCTCTTTGTTGCTGGTCATTGTTGACTTGTGAGTAATCTGTTTCATCATAGATATAATAAATTAATATGTTTGAGAGGGATCTCATGCAGATTTCTGTTTATTTTGTGTTGAAAAATTGCTGTTATTTATAGCTATGTTGACTGCATGATTTGTTTTATATATATATACATATATGTATATATATATGTATATATATATACACACACATACATATGTTCAAATGCCTTTCAGCTTAACACAATATAATATGACTGTAAATTACAACCCTATTTTAAGTTATTCCTTACTATATGTCTGTATTCTGACAGAACCCTAGTTTATTCGTCTGGCACAATTTTTTCTTGTGATAATAGTCCCCTCAATGTGCCTCCATTGTGAGTTTTGTATTCTTATTAAAGTTGTTATTGCACTTAAAAAAAAAAAGAAAGAAAGAAAAGAGAAAAGTAATTTGTAGTTAGCAACCAGGTCATCAATTTATTGGTGTGTTATCACAATGCCTGACATATGTGAATTTGCTCATTGTTTTGAATTATAAATTTGCATATCAATGCAGAGCATATTTCTCTGTCTGAAATGAAATAAGATCTCTTCTTATGGACCTAGGAAGGAATCAGTTTACTAATCTGTATTGGAGAGCTGATCCCAGAAATAGCTTTTTTAATATAGGACATATATCTTCCATATATTTCATATATCTTCACACAGAAAAGAGTTTAAGTGAGTATAAATCATACCCCTACTCTCTTTTCTAATTCTAGATGTTAAATATGGAAATCAGAGAAACACAATGCAGGTGCTCATAGTTTTGCTGAAAGTGACTTTGAAAGATCTGTCCTAGGTCCAAACACTGCTCATACCTGATAAGACATGATTGAACATATTCACTTATACCTCCTATGTTGCCTTCTACCTTGTAAACCATTGATGGAAGATTTAATGGTTTCAAGTTGGACTTTTTCTGCTCTATCTTCAGGATAGTTTGTCCTTTAAGAAAGAAATACAAGGGATACAAAACTGAGCAACATATCCATAAGGACATTAGTTTATACTTAACCCTCTGTTCTTTATAAGAGCCATCAGAAAATGTGGACCTAGAAAATGAGCCAACATCTTTGGACCATTTGATGATAAAGGGAAAGAAAAAGAAGAAAATTTTTATGAACTTAAATTTTTCCTTTTTTCTGTCAAGTTCTCTACAACCAAGCAGACTCTCAAGTTGTATTTAATTTCATTCTAATACAGTGAGTCATGCTCCAGGCTAATTGTACCCCAAGAACAGAATGATGGCTGGGTGAGATGTGGGTTAAAAGTAGTCTCAGTCAGATAAAATTTGAAATTTCAAAAAAAGAGTTTATCTACATGAAATTTTTCTTAGCAGTCCCTTTGGCATGAGTGTCTCCTTGACTTCCATAAAATTTTTCTGGTGTTAATGGAGCATACAAAATGACTTGAACAATAAATGTCATTTTGTTCAAGGATTCCTGTTTAAACCATCATGAACTATTTTTTTTTTCCTTTAAGCACTAGTTTTCCATGCATTCCAAAGGCTGTCCATATGGTAAAGCCTGAAGGTGATTTAGCAGAAGGACATTTTCCAGAGTTGTAGTGCTATTCAGGCAAGCTATTAAGTAAAATTTGGGTCCTGTTTTGAGCAGTTGAAGATGGTTGGTTATCCCATGTGTATATGTTATGTAGTAAATCTTGAGCACTTTGCTGTTTAAAAAGCAGATGGAAATAGCCCTGAATGATTATGCAAGTGTTAACCATATGGATCTCATTTAAGCTGACCATCTCATTGGAATTTCCATTCAGGGGGAAAAAAATTAAGAAAGACATAATTCAGAAAGAATGAGATGTCCATTTGAGGGTGGTCAGAATGGTAAAGAACCTTAAGTTCATGTCATATTAAGAGCATGCTAAGGAACTGAAGAGTGCTTAAGCCTGAAGAAGAAGAAACTTGGATCAGAGAGAGGGACATTAAAATGTTGGTTGATCGTGGCCATTTTGAGAAGTTAACTTTAGAATATAAGTTCTTCATCATATGGAAGATACTTAATACTTGCTTGTTGGCTGTTGGCTAACTGAATGATTAGATTTGTTGGGTAGGAGTTGCAAAGAAGCCAATTTAGATTTAATATCCAGATAAATTTCCTAATATTAGAACAATGGGATTGCTCCAACCTTTCTACTCTTGGGAAGTATTGAGTTCCTCCCTGTGTCTCCTCCCTTAAAAGTCTTCAAGCAAACACCCTCTGGGTTTTGGGTGGGAAGAATCTCTACTGGGTCAGTAGAGTCCATTCTAACTCAGAAATATTGTAATTTATAAATTTTTTAAATAAAAATTCATTTTTGTTCCAGAAAGTCACTATTTAATTTCTTGATCATAGCTGTAAAGTAATTAAAACTGGTCTTGCAATTACGTATCAACTTCATTGCCTACTAAACAGAATTATGCAGTTTAGCACAACTAAGATTTCCTTGCCATTAATCCCAGTTAGGAGTCACTTTTGTCTATCCCTTCTGCGAAACCTTCTTATATGTCATTCTATAATGAGCATATTCTCTTTGCCAAATCATATCATGCTTACTTCCAAAACTCCTCTTAAAACTAAATTTAAATTTAAAACTAAAACTTTTCCAGATAACAATTACCTCAGTATTTTCTTATATTTTCATAGTTCTGATTCTATTTCTTCATACAACTGGAATTTAGTGTGTAAGCTTATCTAATTTTTGTCATTTCCAATGTAGAATAAGTAACTCAATATTTCCCATTTTTTCTGATTTTGGAAGCATTTATTTATACTTCATGCATTTCTATTTGTATGTGTGTTTATCTTGTGTAGTTTCATACCTAATTGTCTATTAGTAACCTGTCTCTTCCTCTTTTCTTTCCATCAGTAACACCATCCTTTGTCACCCAGGTTTAAAATCTTGTGGTGTAGTCATCCTTGATTCCTCATTGTCTTTTAGTGTTATATCCAATTATTTGCTAAGTATCCATCAGTGCTCCTCCCACCACCTCTCTGACATGTATTCTTCTTTGCTCCACTCGTATGACCACTGTTATAGTTCAAGTCCCTCTGTCTACTATTTCATTTACTTCCTAATTGGTCTCTTTCTCACCATTCTCCATACTGCTGCGAAAGTGGTGACATTTTTCCCTCTCCTTCTCTCTCTCTCTGTCTGTCTTTTTCTGTCTTCTCCGTCTCTTTCCCTCTCTCTCTCTCTCTCTCTCTCTCTCTCTCTCTCTCTCTCTCTCTC
>JAJPUD010001175.1:51102-72309 GCA_023553655.1 Myrmecobius fasciatus | reverse complement strand
CTCTCTCTCTCTCTCTCTCTCTCTCTCTCTCTCTCTCTCTCTCTCTCTCTCTCTCTCTCTCTCTCTCCCTCTCTCTCTCCCCCTGCAATTGGAGTCACACAGTAAATGTTAAGTGTCTGAGGCTGAATTTAAATTCAGATCCTTTTCACTTCAGGGCATGCTCTATCTGCTGCACTATCTAGCTGCCCTGCCACATGATATTTCTAAAGTGCAGCTCTGATATAGTATCCTCCCTCCTCCCACAAACACTTGAAAAGGTTTACTGACTTTCTATTGCCTCTAGAATGGGGATTCTTAACCTGAGAACAGTGCCTGGCACACAATAAACAAGACCTGTTTCCTTCATTTTTCATATCATCAACTTTTTGTCAGTTTGGTGAAGCCATTGGACCCCTTCTCAGAATATTATTCCCAAATGTACCATTAATCTGTATGCAAAAACTTGGCAGTTTGGCTTCTCTCTGGTCTCTATCCCCTGGTTTCAGTAATTTATTTAAGTGATACCATCTTAATTATTTTACAGAGGTCTAAAGTATATGATGCACTGAGTTCTGTAAAGAGATAACAGTTAACAAAAACAAGATTTAAAAAAAAAAAGACAACAACCATTTTCAGCTCAGTTTCTCCTCCATGCACAAAATACACTATCTCCTGACTGTGGGTCGTTAGCCACCTCTCACCCTGTTACTCATTGCTTTCTCTCATCTCTTTTCCAATTTCCCTGCTTTCTTTCAAGTTCTGGCTAAAATCTTACTTTCTATAACAAGCTTTTCCTAATCTCCATTAATGTTATTGTTTTCTCACCAAGTTAATCTGGTATATATCTTGTACATTGTTGTTCATATGTTTTCTTTCCCATTATATTATAAGCTTTTTGAGAACAGGGACTTTAAAAAAAAATCTTTTTTATATATCTAGCACTTAGTATAGTACTTGAGATATAATAGGAAATTGATAAGTGCTTATTGATTCTATGGATGGGAAGAAGGACAGTAATTAATTTTTCTGTGAAATCAAACTAAGTTTATTTGACTTTTTTGTATGCATCATTATTTCCATCCTTTCTTTAATCATCAGAGTTTAACCTAGTCTTATAAAGATACACTTTAAAAAAAAAAATGGATTCACTTTCAAGTTATTTTTCTTTCCTTAAAAACAAAAAAGTTTGCAACACACACATCATCAGTAAAATAGCCTAGGTATATGTATATAGTCCAGATAAATGCTACATTCTGTCCATTGATTCCATCTATACATTTATGTCCATTCTCTCCATGACTCTCATTCTATCTATTTATCTTCTGTTTGGGAAGGACATTTTTCCATCTTGGGTTTTGAGTTTCTCATCTATCAAGGGTCTTTACTGCATGCATTATGAATTTTTTGCAGTTTTTTTTTCTAACAATGCATTTATGATTTATCTCTTTAGGAAGAAAAAATGAAAAGGCTTGCAGAGGAGCTCCAAAAACCTGTGCTTTACTAGAAAAATTTCCAGAAACAACAGGATGCAGAAGAGGACAGGTATTTCTTACTTTTTTTCAGTATTGCTATAGACTGGAGTTAGCAAATAATCTCTGAAGTTTTCAAAGGGATGGTTGAATTTCTTTGCTTCCTTGAAAGTACTCTTTTTTTTAATCATACTAATTTTAATGGGCCAGAATTTCACACAGTTGATATTAAAAAAATGAACCTAGAAAACATTGTATTTCTTTATGACTTTTTAGAAAATGTGAATGATTAGTTTTAATCACTTCAGAAATAAAGTGCAGATAGAAAATCCAGGTCTTCCCAAATCTCTAATCCAAAATGACAAAAGTATAAGTCTGTCATTTGAGATTGATAGTTCTTCAGCTACCTAACAAATGTTTGAATGAAGGAGCTCTGATTAAAAAAAATATATCATTTTTTTTTCTCCTGCAGATCAAATATTCTGTCATGCATCCAGGCACTCATGTCTGGCCTCACACAGGACCTACAAACTGTAGACTGCGGATGCATCTGGGCCTGGTAATACCCAACGAAGGATGCAAGATCCGTTGTGCTCAGGATACCAAGTAAGCCTTATTCTTTTACCTTCATTCTTTATTGGGAGTATCTTGTTTATTATAGACATATATTTTCATTTGATGATTTCATGGTTTAAAATAGTAACTCAGTAGATCAAAGATTTAGAGCTATAATGAACCCTACAGGTCATTAAGTCCAACACCTCTCTCCCATTTTTCAGATGAGGAAACTAAAGTCCAGCAAGATTAAGTCATATGCCCAGAGTTACAGAGCTAAATGTCTTTATTATTATTTTTTTATTATTATTTTTAATAGTATTTTGTTTTTTCCCAGTTACATAGCAAGACAACTTTCAGCATTCATTTTTACAATATTTTGAGTTCCAAATTTTTCTCTCGCCCTCACTTTCTTCACCTCTTCCAAAAATGGTAGAGAGTTTGATATAGTTATAGGTATACAGGTGCTCTCATGTAAAATATATATTTCCTTAGTAGTTATAATTATGAAAAAAGAAACATCAAAAGGGGGGAAAACACTAAAAAAGAATAAAAAATGATTCAATCTGCATTCAGAATTCATCAGTACTTTATTTGGATGTGAATAGCATTTTTCTTTATGAGTCTTTTGTACTTGTCTTAGATCACTGCATTACTGAGATCTAAGTCATTCATGGTTGATCATCCCATAACATTTGTACAATGTTTTTCTGGGTATGCTAATTTCATTCAGCAACAGTTTGTGTAATTGTACAATAGTATCACATACTATTCGTATACTACAACTTGTTCAGCCTTTCCCCAATTGCTGAGCATCCCCTCAATCTTCAATACTTTCCCACTATGACAAGAGCTATTATAAATATATTTGAACATGTAGGCCCTTTCCCCTTTTTTGTGATCTCTTTGGGAAACAGACCTAAAAGTACAATTGCTGGATTAAAACATATGCAGAGTTTGATTGACCTTTGGACACAGTTCCAAATTGTTATCCAGAATGGTTGGATCCATTCACAGTTCCACCAACAATGTATCAGTGTCCCAGTTTTCCCACATCCCCTCCAACATTTACCATTTTCCTTTTTTGTCATATTAGCCAATCTGATAGGTATAAGATGATATCTCAAAATTGTTTTAATTTTCATTTCTCTAATAAAAAGCGACTTAGAGCGCTTCTTCATATACCTATAGATAGCTTTGATTTTTTTCATCTAAAAACTGCCTTTTCTTATCCTTTGACCATTTATTATTGGGGAATGGCTTGTATTCTTATAAATTTGACTCAATTCTCTATATATTTGAGAAATGAGGCCTTTTATCAGAGATACTTATTTTAAAGATTGTTTCCCAGCTTTTTTCTTTACTTTTAATCTTGTTTTCATTAGTTTTGTTTGAACAAAAGCCTTTTTAATTTAATGTAAACAAAATTAGCTATTTCACATTTCATAATGCTATCTCTTATTTGGTCATGAATTATTTCCCTTTATAGATCTGACAGTCAGACTATTTCTTGCTCTTCTGATTTGCTTATGATGTGACTTTATATGTCTAAACCATGCACCCATTTTGTTTTGGTTTTGGTTTTCAGTGAAGCAGTTAGAGTTAAATGACTTGCCCAGTGTCACACAGCTAGGAGTATTAAGTATCTGAAGCCAAATTTGAAATCAGGTCCTCCAGACTTAAGGGCCAGTTCTCTATCCACTGTGCCATCTAGGTGCCTCCCATGCACCCATTTTGGCCTTATCTTGGTTTACAATATGAAATGCTAGGCTATACTTAGTTTGTGTCCTATTGTTTTTCAGTTTTTCCAGTAGTTTTTGTCAAAATAGTGACAAAAGCTAGGGTCTTTGGGTTTATTAAACACTGGGTTACTGACTGCTAATTTATGTGAACCTAATTTATTCCAGTGATCTACCACTCTATTTCTTAGCTGGTAGCCAATAGTTTTGATGATACTCCTGTATTTTACATTGTTTATAGTTATTTTAAGTGGAATTTTTCTTTTTATCTGTTGCTGCTGAGCTTTGTTGGTCATATAAAGAAATGCTCATGATTTATGTGAGTTTGTTATATCTTTCAACTGTACTAAAGTTGGTAATTATTTCAAGTAGTTTTCTTTACTATTCTAAGATTTCCTAAACATAACATTATATTATCTACAAAGAGTGATTGTTTTGCTTCCTCATTGGTCTTAATTCCTTCAATTTCTTTTTCTTCTCTTATTGCTATAGTTTAAGGTTTCTAGTACTTTATTGAATAATAGAAGTGATAATGGGCATCCTTGCTTCACCCCTGATTTTATTGAGCAGACTTGTATCTTATCCCCATTAAAGATAATTCTTATTGGTGATTTTATGTAGATCCCACTTATCATTTTTAATTGAAGTTTTTTTATTTTCAAAACATATGCAATAATAATGTTTTCAACACTGACCCTTGAAAAACCTTGTGTTCCAATTTTTCCTCCAGTTCCCCTCACCCTCTCCCCTAGATTGCATGTTATCCAATATATATGTTAAACGTGGTAAAAATAATGTTAAATCCAAATAGGCATACATGTTTATACAGTTATCTTGCTGCACAAGAAAAATCAGGTGAAAAAAGAAAAAAAATGAGAAAGAAAATAAAATTCAGGCAAATCACAACAAAAAAATGTGAAAAATGCTATGTTGTAATCCACCCTCAGTTCCCAGTTTTCTCTCTGGGTATAGATGGTTGTCATCAACACAATATCATTGGAACAGATCTGAATTATTTCATTGTTGAAAAGAGCTACGACCATCAGAATTGATCATCGTGTAATTTTGTTGTTGCTGTGTATGATGATCTTCTGGTTCTGCTCATTTCACTTAGCATCAGTTCATGTAAGTCTTTCCAGGTCTTTCTGAAATCACCCTGCTGGTCGTTTCTTATAGAACAATAATATTCCATAACATTCATATACCATAATTTATTAAGCCATTCTCCAATTGATGGGAATCCATTCAGTTTCCAGTTTCTTGCCTCTACAAAAAGGGCTGCCACAAACATTTTTTGCACATGTGGGTCCCTTTCTCTCCTTTAAGATATCTTTGGAATATAAGCCCAATAGAAACATTACTGGATCAAAGGGTAAGCATAGTTTGATAACCCTTTGGGCTTAGTTCTAAATTGGACTCCAGAATGGTTGGCTCCATTCACAATTCCACCAACAATGTATTCGTGTTCCAGTTTTCCCATGTCACCTCCAAGATTCGTCTTTATTTTTTCCCATCATCTTACTGCTTATCATTTTACAGAATACTCCCTTTATTCCTGTGGTCTCCAGTGCTTTTAATAGGAATGGGTACTGTATTTTGTTAAAAGCTTTTTCAGCATCTATTGAAATTATCATAAGATTGCTGTTGGTTTTGTTATTGATAGTCAAGTTGATAGTTTTCCTAATATTGAACTAACCTATATTCCTGCTGTAAATCCCACCTGGTCACAGTGTATGACCCTTGTGATATATTGCTGTAATCTCTTTACTGGTATTTTGTTCATAATCTTTGCGTTGTTATTCATTAGAGAAATTGGTCTATAACTTTGTTTATTCATTTTAGCTCCTCCTGGCACCATATAACACCATAAAAGGAGTTTGGTAGGACTCCTTCTTTGCTTATTTTACTAAAGAGTTTATGTAGTAGTGGACTTAATCCTCCTGTAAATGTTTGGTAGAATATTTAATCAAATTATCCAGTGGCTTCTCTATCTTATTGTTTTTTTTTTCCCCACAAAACCAGCTCCTAGATTAATTTATTACCTCAGTATGTTTTTGTTTTGTTTGTTTGGTTTTTTTTTTTTTTTTTTTTTTTTTACTTTCAATCTTATTCAATCTCACCTTTGATTTTCAGGATGTCTAATTTAGTCTTCAATTGTTTTTTTTTTCCTAGTTTTTTAGTTGCATGCCCAGTTCATTGATCTGTTCTTTTTTCATTTTGTTGATGTAAGAATTTAGAGAAATAAATTTGCCCCTAAACAAATACTACTCTGGCTATATACCATAAATTTTGGTATGTTACTTCATGTTGTCATTCTCTTTAATGAAATTATTGATTGTTTCTATTTTTTTTCTTTGATTTATTCTTCAGGATTGGATTATTTAGTTTCCAGTTAATTTTAATCTATCTTCCCACTGCCCTTTGTTGAATATAATTTTTATTGCTTTATAAATCAAAAATAAGAATACATTTTATGTTTCTAGCTTTCTACATTTGATTTGAGGGTCTTATGCCCAAATATATGGTTAGTTTTTGTGTAGGTACCATGTGCTGCTGAGAAAAAGATATAGTCTATTCAGTTTTTCCAAAAGTCTGTCATAGTTAACTTTTCTAATATTCTTTTTACCTCCTTAGTTTCTTTCTTATTTATTTTTTGGATGGATTTATTGAGTTCTGAGAGAGGTCAGTTGAGTTCCCCCTCAGTTTTCCTTGTTTCTTCCTGTAACTCACTTAACTTTAAGAGTTTGAGTGCTACATGTGCAAAAATGTTTGTAGCAGTCCTTTTTGAACTGGAAACTGAATGGATGTCCATTAGTTGGGAAATGGCTGAATAAATTATGGTATATGAATAATGGAATATTATTGTTCTAAAAGAAACAATCAGCCAGATGATTACAGAAAGGCCTTGAAAAACTTACATGAACTGATGTTAAGTAAAGTGAGTAGAACCAAAAGAACATTATACACAGCAACAGCAAGATTATGTGCTGATCAGTTTTGATAGATTTGGTTAACAGTGAGGTGATTCAGACCAATTCCAATAGATTTGTAATGGAGAGAGCCATTTGCACCCAGAGAAAGGACTATGGGGACTGAATGTGGATTACAACATAGTTTTTTCACCTTGTTGTTATTTGCTTGCTTGGTTTTTTTTTTTTCCTTTTTGATCTAACTTTATTTTGTGCAGTATGATAAATGTGGAAATATGTTTAGGATAATTGCACATGTCTAACCTAAATTGGATTGTTTGCTGAGTAGGGGAAGATGGAGGTAGGGAGAGAAGAAGAAAAATATGGAGCACAAGGTTTTGCAAGGGCGAATGTTAAAAACTAACTTTGTATGTATTTTGAAAAAAAAACAAAAGATATTATGAAAATTAAAAAAAGAATTTGAGTGCTATAACACTTGGTGCATATGTTTAGTCTTGAAATTGCTTTATTAGGAATACTTTCGCTTTTCTTGCTTTTTTTTTTTTTAATTTCAGCTGAAGCATTATAGATTCTGCTCCACCTTTACTCTATGTATGTCTCTCTGTGTCACGTGTTTTTCTTGTAAACAACATATTGTAGAATTCTTGTTTTTGATACACTCAACCATCTACTTCTATTTTATGTGAGAATTTATCCCATTAACATTGTTATGATTATTATCTGTGTCTTTCCCTCCTATTCTTTTTCTTATTTGTCCTCTCCTTTTATCCTTTCCCTCCTCACCAGTGTTTTTCTTCTGTCTATCTCTTCCTCCTCTTCCCCATTTATCATTCCTTTGGTCAGTTCCCACTAAATATCATTTACTTAATCTACTATCCTGTTGTGTAACACAGATTTCTATATTCAACTGACTGTGTGTGTCATTCCCTTTTAGAGCTGATGAGAGTAAAGTTCAAGCTAGTGCCCATCACCTACCCTTCTATCTTTCCCTCCACTATAATAAGTCTTTTGCACTTCTTCGTGTGAAATAATTTGCCCCATTCTATCTCTTCCTTCCTTTTGCACCTAGTATATTCCTCTTTTTTTTCATTCTCTCAAATTCACCTTCTACTCATACTCTCTGTATATATTCCTTCTAGCTATATTATTAAGATATGTTTTTATAGTATTACAAGTATCATATTGCCATGTAGATATGTAAACAGATCAGCTCTGTTGAAACCCTTGTATTTTCTTTCCCTCCTTTAAGCTATTTATGCATGTCTTGGGTCTTGATATTAGAGATCAGATTTTTGGTTTAATTCTGGTCTTCTTATGAAGCTTTGAAAGCATTCTATTTGATTGAATAACCATTTTTCTCCTTAATGTATTATGATTAATTTTGCCATGTAAGTGATTCTTGGTTGTAGGACCTAGCTTCTTTGCTTTATGGAATATCATGTTTTCTGACGTCCAGTTTTTTAATGCTACACCTGCCAAGTCCTATGTAATCCTAATTATCAGTCCCTGATATTTGAATTGTTTCTTTCTGACAACTTGTAGTATTTTTTTCCTTGACCTGATAATTGTAAAATTTAGCTATAATGTTCCTTGGAATTTTTTATTTGGGGATTTCTTTCCCGAGGTGATTGGTAGATTCTTTCAATGCTTGTTTTGCTCTTAATAATAGTTTATCCCAATTATATGTAAAGATAGTTTTTAATCATTCATTTTTGAAAGATTTTGAGTTCCAATTTTTTCTTCCTCCTGTCCTTCACTTCACCTTCCCTAAGACAGCAAGCAATCTGATAGAGGTTATACATGTACAGTTATATTAAACATATTTTCACATTAGTTACATTGTTAAAGAAGAATCAGAGCAAAAGGGAAAAATTATGAGAAAGAAAAAGCAAAAAAAAAATTTTAATGAAAATAGTATGCTTTGTTCTGTGTTCAGACTTCACAATTCTTTCTCTATAGATCCTATGCAGATGGTATTTTCCTTTTCTTCTTCTTTTTTTTTTTTTTTGGCTGAGGCAATTGAGGTTAAGTGACTTGCCTAGAGTCTCACAGCCAGGGAATGTTAAGTGTCTGAAACCAGATTTGAACTCAGATCCTCCTGACTTCAGGGCTGGTGCTCTATCCACTGCTCCACCTAGCTGCCCCTAGATTGTATTTTTCATCACGAGTTTTTTGGAGTTGTCTTGGATCATTGTGTTCCTGAGAAGAGCTACATCTATCATAGCTGATCATCACACAATGTTGCTGTTACTCTGTACAGTGTTCTCCTTGTTCTACTCACTTCACTCAGCATATGTAAGTCTTTGCAGATTTTTCTGAAATCTGCTGGTCATCATTTTTTATGGCACAGTATTATTCCATTACATTTTTATTCATCCACTCTCCAGTTGAGCAGCCTCCCCTCAATGTTTAATTCTTTGCCACCACAAAAAAAAGCTGCTATAAATATTTTTGTACACATGAGTCCTATTCCCTTTTTTATAATCTCTTTGAGATACAGACTTACTAGTGGTATTACAATTGTACTTTTTAAAGAGTTGTTTTCTTCAGTAGATTTTTGTATCTCCTTTTCCATTTGGCCAACTGTACTTTTTAAAGCAATTGTTTTCTTTTTTTTTTTCATTTATTCTTTTCATTATTCTCTTGCATCAATGTCATTTCTTTTCCCCATTTTTTCCTACTTCTCCTGATTTTTAAGTCTTTTCCCTTTCTTTTAAATTTGATCTTTGCTTCTGGAGTTGAAGGGGCACTATCTCAGGCTTCTTGTGCCAGAGGCTGTAGGTGAGGGTTATTTATCTAGAGTCGCACTGATGTTGCTCTGTGGTCCACCTGGGCCCCTTAAGTCTGATACTAAGATGTGGGTTTGGGAGTGGCTGATGCTACTAGGGTCTGACAGCTTATCTGGTGCTGAGCCAGGATGTAGTTTGTGCTGGGGTGTTTCAGCAATTCCTCCGGGACTATGCAAGTGGTAGTCTGCTGCTGGCGGCTACCTCTTTGATTAGGCACCTGTTGGATTGGTGTTTACTTGTTTGCTCAGGGTTCCACTGAAGCATGTGGAGGTCTGGCCTCTCAAGGTGGCCTCTTTGCCCAGGGCCCATTCTCTAAGATAAAATATACCTATTCCCCTGGCTATCCTGAGGCAGGGGACTTGGTATTGGCACTTTCCTGTTGCATGACACTGGGGCTCAGGGTCTACCACTGCTTGGTGAAATGGGACTTCCTTGTCCTTTTTATCCTGATTTGAGCTCCCCTTTTACCTGAGTGAGAGAGACTATTACTGCCAAACTTCCAAGTTTCTTAGGCTCAAAGATTATTTCACCTCATCTTTTTGCTGGTTCTGCTGTTCCAGGATTTGTTTCAAGATACTATGTTGTGGTGGGTTGGAGATGAATATAGGAGAATTATGGCAGTTTACTTCTTACTCTGACATTTTGGCTCCCAGAACTCCCATATGCAGTATTTTAAATCTGCAGAGTGCTTTATATGGACTTTTGTTTAATCCTCCTCATTACTTTTGAGGTACATACTTAGAGGAAACTGAGGATGAAAAGAATTAAATAATTTGCCTGCAGTCACAGAGATAAATTGTGTACCAAAATCTAAGACCAGAGTAGTCACTATCTACTATGTCCTATTACTTTATGTATCAACTAAGTTCATTGGGTATAATTTAGTCTAAAATTTCTTAAAGAGTTTCCTTTCTCTTAAGCTTTCTGTAGTGTGGTACAAAGAATCCTAGGAAAAGAATTAATAGACCTGAGTGCTTCATACAGCTTTGCCAGAAGCTAACTTTGTGACTGGGAGTGACACATAATATTTCCTGACTGGTTTCTTCTTGTCTAAAATTACAAAAGGAAGGACTTAGATTTTGGGAATTCTTCGCCTGAATTCTGTGAATTTGTTGTTGTTTTTTTAATTCTTCAATAAATGTATTTTGAAATAATTACTTCCCTTTTAATCTTATGCATTTTATTTTATGCACTTCACATATTTTATTTAATTGTTTTTATTTTTTATTTTTTTGCTTTTTTGCTGAAGCGATTAGGGTTAAATGACTTGCCCAGGGTCAGACAGCTAGGGAATGTTAAGTGTTTGAGATCAAATTTGAACTCAGGTCTTCTTGACTTCAGGGCTGGTGCTCTATCCACTGCGCCACCTAGCTGTCCCACATAATTATTTTATGCAATTAACACTGGATACATAAGCTGACCACAGTGTCCTAGGGGTCCACAATACCACAATGCTTTTAAAAAATACATATCTACAAATGCATAAATATATGTAATATGCATAATAAATATATTATGTAGAGGCACTCTAATATGGTTAATATGCATTGAGGCAGTTCTATTTCTATCTATAATTCCCAGCCTAAGTGTAGAAATACTTGAATAACTAATTACAAAAGTTCCTGCTTTTTTAAGCAAATGAGGGCTATGTGATTTTATGTGCCATACTAGTCAGCATACTCTCTTGAGAACTCTAACAGTCCCTCATGTTCAAACCCACCTCTTTGCCTTCATTCAAATTGTTCCCCTCCCCTGGAGTGACCTTCCCTCCAATTATTCTATTCAGTACTTGTCCTTGTCTGCTTAACTGAAAACCTGCCCTTCTTTGTGAAGCCCACCTTGAGCATGTCTATTCAATGAAATAAGCAATTTGTAAGAAGCTGCTAGGAATTATAGATTGTGGAAATACTAAAGCAGAAATATAAAACAGGTTTCAGGGAGTGGCCTTCTGCCAGGGAATACAACATATTCACAGACAAATAATTTGAAGAGAGAGAAAATACTAACAACTTGGGGATCAAGAAGGGTTTTCCTATGTATACATATATTGGATTTAATAGGAAGTTAGGAAGGTTAATCTGGCAACTGGATGGAAGTTAGATCAGAGAGTAGAAAGACTGAAAGCAAGGAGACTAGTTGGAGGCAACTGCAAGTGTAGGCAAGAAGATCTACCCTACCACTACACACCTGTCAGACTGGCTAAAATGACAGGAAAAGATAATGATGAATATTGGAGGGGATGTGGGAAAATGGGACACTGATACATTATTAGTGGAGCTGTGAACGGATCCAACCATTCTGGAGAGTAATTTGGAGCTGTGCTCAAAAAGTTATCTAACTGTGCATACCCTTTGACCCAGCAGCATTTCTATTGGTCTTTTATCCCAAAGAAATCATAAAGGAAGGAAAGGGCCCCACATGTGCAAGAATGTTTGTGGCAGCCCTTTTTATAGTGGCCAGAAACTGGAAACTGAATGGATGCCCTTCAATTGGAGAATGGCTGAATAAATTATGGTATATGAATGTTATGGAATATTATTGTTCTGTGAGAAACGACCAGCAGGATGATTTCAGAGAGGCCTGGAGAGACTTGCATGGGCTGATGCTGAGTGAAATGAGCAGAACCAGGAGATCATTATACACGGCAACAATAAGACTATATGATGATCAATTCTGATGGACATGGCTCTCTTCAACTATGAAGTTTTTGAAACCAGTTCCAATTGTTCAGTGAAGAAAGCCATATACACCCAGAGAGAGGGGTGTAAAATGTGGACCAAAACATAACATTTTCATGCTCTCTATTGATGTTTGCTTGCATTGTATTTCCTTTCTCTTATTTTTCTTTCTTGTAGATACGATTTTTCTTGCACAACAATGATAAGTGTGGAAATATGTATACATATATTCGATCTGTGAAGTATTTTAACATAATTAACATGTAGTGGATATCCTGCCATCTAGGGGAGGGGTAGGGAGTAGGGGGGAAAAATGTGTAATAGAAAGCTTTGTAAGGGTTAATGTTGAAGAATTACCCATACATGTTATGCAAATAAAAAGTTTTAATAATAATAATAATAATAAAAGAAGATCTACACTAAGATAGTGGCTTTGTGAGAGGAGACAGGTTGAGGAATTTGTATTATATCCTATAGGCACTTGGGAGTCACTGATGTTTTTGAGTATAGGAGTAATGTCATCAGATCTGTTTTAGGCAGTTATGTGGAGGATGAATTAGGGAAGCAAGTAGAGTCAGGGATAGCAATTTTAAGAGACTATTTACAATAGCATCTTCAACAGACAGATAATTTTAGAAAATGGGCACATTCAGAAGGGAAAAGTAATTAGTTGAATTTTGAAACCATTGAACTTAAGTGGTATTTGGGACACTGCTGTGTTAGTGTCCATGGTAGGCATGGAGGGCTAAAGCTTAGGAGAAAAATTAGAGCTTAAACTGCATTAAGGCTTTTGGGATACACTGGGTAGATATGAAAATTATCTGCTTAGTATTACAAGTTGAACCCATGGTATCTGAGAAGACCACCAAGATAGATTGAATATAAGAATAGAAGAGAAACCAGGACAGATCCCTGAGGGACACTCATTGATGAATTCCTTTTTTGAATTACTACAATACTTACTCTGATTTACCACACAATGTCACATTTAATTATATATTGGTTTATATTATTTTCTTTTGATTCATGTGTATTCATCTTGTCTTCCCTACTAGATTACAAATTTCTTTTTTTTTCCTCTTCTGCCCTATTTATAGCACCTACTCCATAGGACATAGTAAATACCCATTGATTGTATGGCAGTGCAAATAACTGCTGTCCCAACTGTAGAACCTGAAAAATAATCAAGTTGAGGTTATATCTTTGCAAGTGATAAGGCTTTTAAATTCCATTCCTTGCAATGCCGCTCATATTGATTATAATAATAAAAAAGAAATTAAACCATCTTCTTGCTTCCTAATTTTATTAAAATATGAGTGGCATACTTAACCTGTTTTACTAGCTTATGGGGAACTACTGGTAAAAATTTGCAGAAATTTTACCTTTTAAACAAATAAAAGTCTTGTTAATGATCATTGTGATTGCTATTCTCCTATATATTGTATCAGTGGGGTTATATGTATGAAGAAATGCTGAAGCACCCACCTCTTGGTAAGGCCTGTAACAGTCATCAGAATATCATCATCACCCCTCATCATCATCATCATCATCATCATCATTCATTCTAAAGTAGTTATCACTGTAACACTGCATTGTGATGAGTTATGCTTATTACTAAGGATGATTCCTGTACACAATTTTTGATGAAGGAAATATACTTATTTTAAGAGAATGTCATCAAAAATAATCAATTTCAGTGTAATATTTACTGAGAACTGCAAGCTATCAGAATGAGTTGGTATATTTATTAGTATTTGTAGATGGTAGAGAATGGTTTGAAATCTGGAAGTTTCTTACTGTTTTTGTCAAAGCAGGATTGGTGTCTAAATATACACAAAGAGGAATCAGTCTTCTGTATTCTGGGTAATAGGAAGGAATTTTTTTTAGAGCTCTTCAAAGGCCTGAATAGTGCGCAATTTGTACATTGGAATTCTCAGGTAATAATAATTTGATTGCTGTTTCTTCAGAGGTGATAGGACTCCTGCAGGCTTTATGGCTCATTTAAATATTCCATCACTGCAGTCCACATCACTGCAAATATTACTTTATTGACTGAGAAGCACATAAGTTTTCCAGTATTTTATTTTCATAAATAAAGTAGTCTTTTGGAATGTGTTAACCTGTTGAAATTGGCAGAAGATTGGAAATGGCAGCTGAGAAGTTCTTTTCTTCTTGGCTGGGGAGTTTCATTCAAGTTAACAGAATTGTCACCACCTGCTTGCTTTGTACTTTGGCTCAGGTAAAATGAATTGGCGATCTCCAATTTAGTCCCAATAAAGTTGAATCTGCTAATGGCCATACCACTAATACAGCTGGATTTAATTGTCACCTTAATTAACTGTAGAAGCTGTGAAAGCCAGCCTTGAATAATTCCAGGAAGGAAATCATTATTCCATTTCTGTAAAAGGCTCCCTCCAAAAATTTGATTGAAACATGCTAATAGAATGAGCTATGAGCTTACACCTCCCCTGAGCATTCAGTGTTTCTGCTTGTAGAAATGTCATTCCAAAATATTAGACCAAAGTGATATATGGCTAGAAAGTAAAGCACTGCCATTATGTTAGTGACAAAGCCAGGGAAAAGTAAAAGAAAATTAAATTAATTGAAATACACATTTTATTAATGTTATTTGGCTTTATATCACAGAAATTTCAGCCCTCCCCTACACACACACACAACGCTCCACATTAAATGTTCTCCCATGTGACAAAAAAAAAGTAAAATGATACTACCTAGTTACTGCAGTTGGCAGAATATACAATATTATTTCCTGATACTCCTCTCCCCATCTCTTTACCATGAGGAGAGAGATAAAGAAACTGTTTCATTAGCTTTTTAGTTATTCAGAGTTTGACTTCTTTTGAGGATGACTGTTTCATTATTTTATTGTAGTCATGTATATTATTTTCTTGGTTCTGATTATTTCACTCTATATTAATTTTTATAAATCCTTAAATTAATAATTTCTTAAAGTAATAATGTATTTATTCACATATCATAGTTTGTTTCTTATAGCCTTTCCTCAAACACAGAGTAATGCTCTGAATATGTTGGTATGTAATCTATTATATACCTTGATTTTTGTTTTTGACTTCTTTGGACTATATACATTTTGCAGTTACTCTAAATAGAATTTGTTTGGGGTTTAGTTTTTTGTTTATTTCTGGATTATGTTAGTACTGTGTAGGATTGCTATTGATTTCTATAAATTAAGTCTGCTCAAGCTATTAATCATACCACTTAGTTTCTACATTATTGTCACCTATAGATAATGATAGTTTTGCCCCCCCTTCCCAACATTTATAGCTTTGATTTTATTTCTAGATCCAGGTTAGACACATGAACAATTTTTTCAGCTCTGTTTTCCTGCTAATTTATCATTTTTTAAAATTTATCCAGTTCTAAGAGCTGGATATTGAAGTCACATGCTGTTTTATAAGTATCTTTTTACATTTTCTCTGACTTTTCCTTTAAGAACTTACCCCACAGGTCATTTAGTGCATGTATATTTAATGTTGATATATTTTTATTATAATACTTTAAGCATAATGTATTTGTTTCTATTGATTTTATAAATTTTTCTATTTATTTTACCTGATATAAATATCTTCTATATTTTAGGCTCACCTTAATTGTGATGCATTTCATTCCTTGCTGTATTTTTATTCTGTTTCTCTGTGTATGTGTGTGTCTGAGTGTATGTAAGTGATATACTTTAGTATGCAGCAAATTTTGAGGGGTTTTTCTTATCTATTTCTTTATTCTTTTTCTTTTTTATTAGGAATTAAATTCCTCTTCATATTTAGGACTATAATTGCTGTGTTTCTTTTCTCATCTATTAAATATATCTTCTTTTTTTACTTCTTTCAAGTGAGTACTTACTTTGCATAAATATGAACTTGATCCCCTTCCATTTCTTTTTTGCCCCATCCCAAACTCCTTTGGTTGAACTTTGTTTAGGTATGTGCGTGTGTTTTGCTTTTCTCTTTCCGTCTCAAATAAGAACGAAATATCTTATCTTTCCTGTTCTTTCCCTACTGTGTTTCTTTGAAATATACATTCAGTTTCTTTCTCATATGAATTTTGTCTGCTCTTTACTGCTAGTCCTTTACTTAGCCCAGCATTATTATGTATCTTCTCTAGCCTACTGCTAAATTCTTTAAGATTCCCAAAGTTTTGGTGAATTTTGTTTCTCTCCAAAATTGAGAGTGACCAATTGGAACACTGCTACAGGAAAAGTACACTGCTAATGTTGTCATCTTTATGTTCCACCTTTATCAGTCCTAATTTTCTGGGCTCTAGGGTTCTTTCTACTATTTTTTTTTCATTCTCTAGGCTGATGCCTTGGACCTGGTTATCTAATGGTTAAAGGAGAATCTCCCAAGACACTGCTGAAAGGGCTGTTTTGAAAAAGGTTTAGTACTTGTGACTCTTCTTCTTTATGGAAATTTCATTCACATGGAAATATTTAGTGAAAAACAGCCTTATTTATTCAATTGCCTCAGAATATTGCTGGCAATCGCTTTTGTTGACTTTATAAATGGGCCAAGAAGATAGTGTCTCATAATAGAATCTTATTGTACTAGCCATAAATAACTAAAATTGTTTAGTAGCTACACTTTTTTTTTTTACTCTTCCTTTCATGGTCTCCCTGATGTTGCAGAGTATTGGCTGTGATCCATGAGAAATCCCAGCATCTGCTATCCTAATGACATGGCAGTCACCCCAGCTCTCATTGGAGCCCAGAGTGTTCCTGGAAATGCCTAGAGACCATTATGGTTATTATTTTGTTTTTAGTTTATTCTCTATTATGTTTAGATTGGCTTCTTTTGCAAAATTTGTGCATGGATGTATTTACTGATTAGTAATACTTTTCCTTTCTCTGACACCTGTGGGGTTTCATGAAATAAAAACAATGATAAAGTTTGTCATAGACATATGTAAGGAGAAGATATCATTAAAAATGGATTAAATATATTTAATCTTTTTATCTTGACACATTTGACATGGTAAGGGTTGGTATTAAAGCTAAATATAATAGAACTGATATTCATTATATGCGGTCTTCTATACCCAGCTCAAGAACTTTCCTTATATGTGCTCAATTGTTCTGAATCTTGTGTAACATCTAAATTATAATCATGCTTCTACTGACCTTTTATGTTCCTTCTATTCTCTTGGGATGCATGGGCTGGGATCTAGTGTAGAATCTGTAGTCCTTTACTACCAGCCACTGGGGAAGAGGATATGGGAATGGTTTCTTCTCCTTAGTCTAGGTTTCTGCCTTTGTTAATGGTACCTGCTTTTTCATTGGACAGCCAGAATGTTTGCAGAAAAGCATTTACTACTTAGTTGTACAGTCTTTTTTTCTTTCCCCATTCTCAAAGCTTTCCAACTTTAGAAATAACTATATTTTTAAAGAATTTCACATGGCTCATTTTTCTGGCAAAATAAATCCACACATTAACATTAATTATATACAATGTTCAATGGTGGTAATTCAGAATCTCTGGGAAAAAAAAAAGGAAGGTGCATTCTTATACCTACTTTGAGGGGCTAAGCTTATTTATTATTATTTCCAGGACTTTTAACTTTGATTTTGTTATTTTGAATTATTTCAGTTGTAATAGTTAATATATTTTTAATAATCAAATAAAAACTTGCTTTTCTTAGTCTACTTATTTTTAATAACTTTTTTTTCAAATACATACAAAGATAAGTTTTCAGCATTCACTTTTGTAAAACCTTGTGTTTCAAAATTTTTCTCCCTTCCTCCTCCCTTTAAACCTGTCCCACAGACAGCAAGCAATCCAATATAGGTTAAACATGTACAGTTCTTCTAAACATATTTCCATATTTGTCATGCTGCACAAGAAAAATAAGATCAAAAGGTAAAAGAAAAAAACACAAGAAAAAAAAACATGCAAACAATCAACAACAATACATTCAATTTCCATTGTTCTCTCTCTGGATGCAGATGACTCTTTCTATCTCAAGTCTGTTGAAATTGACTTGAATCATCTCATTGTTGAAAAGTCCATCACAGTTGATCATCACATCATCTTGTTGCTGTTTACAATGTTCTCTAGTTCTACTCAATTCACTCAGCATCAGTTCATGCAAGTCTTTCCAGGCTTTTCTGAAATCATCCTGCTCATCTTTTCTCATAGAACACTAATATTCCATTATATTCATATACCATAACATATTCAGCATTTCCCAACTGATGGGCATCCTATCATTTGGGTTCTTCTAAATGATATTGGTTATTATTTTATGTAGCTTTATCCTCTTTGTACTTTGATTAGTATTATTCTAATTATTTAAAGTAATTTACTATCATCATTTTTATCATATTAGCAGAACACAGCCATGAACCCTTGATAGCCCTCCAGTTATTTAAGGTATTTTGTCATTTTTTAGGAAGCATTTTAAATTCATATTTATGTATGTATTAATTGTGTCTTAGTAGAATGATTCTCAAATATTTGATGTATTTTTTAATAGTACTTCTCTTTCTATTATTTCTTCCTGTATTTTTTATTAACTACATTCCTTGAAACATACAAGGCAGCAAGAGTGATATGAACATAGATAAGATACAGGCTCAGATCTCACTATTATCTAATGAGAAAATAAGACATTAAACACAACAACAACACACTATTCCAGGTCAAGTGTCCTGACAAACTAATTCTAGACACAAACTGGGAAAGGAAACCATCAAGAAAATCAGAACTGATGGCTGAAGTTCCACTATCTAGTGCCAAAAGTCTGTTTTATCCAAAGTGTCAATAGCTCTCAGAATTTCTTTAGGATACGACATTATTAGCTCACATATTTGGGATGAGGACAAGGACTCTGGTTAATTAGGGACTTACAAGGGTGATGCTGAACTCCACTAAAGTGTTGCTATTGATTTGTCTGTGGAGGGGAAATATAGGGCTTGCTGATTGTATGAGTGGTACAAAGAAAGAATTTTAGATTTAGAGTGATGAATTCAAACCTTATCCTGGCCTTATATTGCATGTGATTTTTATTGCATCATGATCTGAAAAAGATGCATTTACTATTTCTGCCTTTCAGCATTTGATTTTAAGGTTTTTATGCCCTAACACATGGTTATTTTTTGTATAAGTTCCATGGACTGCTGAGAAAAAAGTAAACTCCCTACTGTCTCCATTCAATTTTCTCCATAGATCTATCATACCTAACTTTTCTAACAATTGGTTTATCTCCCTAGTTTCTTTCTTGTTTATTTTGTGGTTTGATTTATCTAATTCTGAGAGAGCAAGGTTGAGATCCCCCACTAGTATAGTTTGGCTATCTATTTCTTCTTGCATCTCTCTTAATTTCTCCCCTAGGAATTTGGATGCTATTGCACTTGGTGCATATATATTTAGTATTGTTATTGCTATTATCTATGGTACCCTTTAATAAAATATAGTTTCCTTCCTTATCTCTTTTGATTAGATCTATCTTGGCTTTTACTTGATCTGAGATAAGGATTGCTACCCCTGCTTTTTTTTGTTCACCTGAAGCATAATATTTTCTGCTCCAGCTTTTTACCTTCATCCTATATGTGTCACTATGTTTTAGATGTGTTCCTTGTAGACAACATATTGTGGGATTCTGGTTTTTAATCCAGTCTGCTATCTGCTTCCGCTTTATGGGAGAGTTCATCCCATTCACATTCACAGTTAGAATAACTAATTCTTTATTTCCTGCCATCTTATTTACCCAAGTTATGTTTTTCCCTTTCCTTTCCCCTTTCTCCCTTCCCCCCTCCTCAGTACTTTACTTTTGATAACCCCCTCCCCCAAACAATCCACCACCCTTTAGATCCCCTCCCCCTTTTTTTACTCCTTTCCCCTGATTCTTCTATTTTCCCTTCTATTAGTTTATCCCTTTCTTTTCCTCCTTTCCCTCCCACTTCCCTCTAGCAACAGACAAGTTTCTATGTGAAATCAAGTGTCTGATATACACTTTTAGAGCCCAACCTGATGAGAGTAAGATTTACACAATACTCATCTCCCTCCCCTCTTTCTCTCAATTATATTAGATTTTCTTTGCCTCTTCAAGAGATTTTACCTTGTTTTTACCTCTTTTTTTTAGATCTTATTTTACCACTTGTTCCCTCTTTTCCCCAGTATGACAACCTTTCCCCCTCTAGTTCTCTTTTTCATATTATCAAAGTAATATCTAGTTAATTATACCCCCAAACTTTAATTATCCCCATAGTAGAAATAAAGTTTTCTTTTTTTATATATAAAGCTTTTTATTTGCAAAACATGAGTGACCTTTCAACATTGACCTTTGCAAAAAAACTTTTTTTTTCCCAAACTTTTCCTTTCCTTCCCCCTACCCCCCACCCCTAGATGACAGGTAATCCAATACATGCTAGATAGGATAAATTATATGACAAATATAATACATGTATACATATCTACACAGTTATCTTACGTAGCACAAGAAACATCAGATCTAGAAAGAGAAGAAGAAAAAAAAAAAACAACCTAAGAAGGAAAACAGAATGCATGGAAATATTCACAGAAAGCGTTAAAATGCTGTGTTGTGGTTCACTCTCAGTTCCCACAGGCCTTTCTCTGGATGTATATGACTATCTTCATCGCAGCACAACTGGTTTGAATCACATCATTGTTGAAGAGAACAATGTCCATCAAAATTGATCATCATATAGTCTTGTTGCTGTGTATAATGTTCTCTTGGTTCTGCTGATTTCACTCAGCATCAGTTCATGCAAGTCTCTCCAATCCTCTCTGAAATCCTCCTGTTGGTCATTTCTTACAGAACAATAATATTCCATAACATTCATATACCATAATTTATTCAGCCATTCTCCAATTGATGGACATCTTTTCAATTTCCAGTTTCTTGCCACTACAAAAAGGGCTGCCACAAACATTTTTGCACATGTGGGTCCCTTTCCCTCCTTTAAGATCTCTTTGGGATATAGGCCCAGTAGAAACACTGCTGGGTCAAAGGGTATGCACTGTTTGATAACTTTTTGAGCATAGCTCCAAATTGCTCTCCAGAATGGTTGGATC
>JAJPUD010001175.1:0-41102 GCA_023553655.1 Myrmecobius fasciatus | reverse complement strand
ACGTCTATTATTCCCTCTGAGCCAAATCTGATGAGATGGAAATTAACCCAATTCTCATTCCCCTCCCTTTTCTCCCCTCAATCATTATAGGTTTTCTTTGCCTCTACATGTGATGTAATTTCCCTTATTTTACCTCCTTTTCCTCTTCTTCCAGTGTTATCCCTTTTCTACCTCTAATTTCTTTTTCAGTTTATCATATCATAAGATTCATAAAATCACAATAAACATATAATAATAATCATAAAATCACAGTAATCATATGATAATAATCATAAAATCACAGTAATCATATCATAATCATAATGTAATAATCGATTCACAAAATCAACCCTCATTCTATAAGTATCTATAACATAAATATAGTTCTCAAGAGTTCTTTTTTCTTGTTACCTTTTTATGTTTCTCTTGTGTTCTGTGTTTGTAGATCAAATTTTTTGTTCAGTTCTGGTCTTTTCAGTAGAAATAGGTGAAATTCTCCTATATCATTGAAAGACCATCTTCTTCCCTGGAAGATAATGCTCATTCTAGCTGGGTAACTTATTCTTGGCTATAATCCAAGTTCCTTTGCCCTACGGAATATCTGATTCCAGGCCCTTCGATCCTTCAAAGTAGAAGCTGCTAGGTCCTGTGTGATCCTAATTGTAGCTCCCCGATATTTAAATTGTTTCTTTCTGGCTTCTTGTAATATCTTTTCCTTGGTATGATAGTTCTGGAATTTAGCCACGATATTTCTGGGGGACTTAATTTTTGGGTTTCTTTCAGCAGGTGATCGGTGGATTGTTTCAAGGAGAAATAAAGTTTTCAAGAGTTCTTTCCTTTTTATCTTTTTATGCTTCTCTTGAGTTCTGTGTTTGGATGTCGAATTTTTTGTTCAGATCTGGTCTTTTCATTAGAAATAGGTGAAATTCACCTATATCATTGAATGACCATCTTCTTCCCTGGAGAATAATGTTCATTCTAGGTGGTTAGGTTTTTCTTGGCTGTAATCCAAGTTCCTTTGCCTTTTGGAATATCTGGTTCCAGGCCCTTCGATCCTTCAATGTGGAGGCTGACAGATCGTGTGTGATTCTAATTATTGATCCTCGGTATTTGAATTGTTTCTTTCTAGCTGCTAGCAGAATCTTTTCCTTGGTGCTATAGTCCTGAAATTTAGCCACGATATTCCTTGGGGTTTTAATTTTGTGGTCTCTTTCAGGAGGTGATCAGTGAATTCTTTCAATGGTGATTTTGCCTTCTGATTCTACAATCTCAGGGCAGTTTTCTTTCAAATTCAAACCTTATCTATACCATTTTATCTTAACATGTCTGTACTTGGGTGGTAAGTTATCTAAGCACCTGATATCATTGCTTAGTACTATTAATATCACTGCTAATTGTATAACAAAATTTTTATTATAAAATATTTCCAGAAATAGTATTATTAATTATAATTATTGTAATTTAATAAATAGTAGGATTTTATAATGTTATATAATCTTTTTTTTAATTAAAGCTTTTTATTTGTATAACATATGTATGGGTAGTTCCCCAGCATTGATCTTTACAAAGCTTTCCATTACAAATTTTACCCCCAGTCCCCTCCCCTCCCCTAGATGGCAGGAAGTCCACTACATGTTAATAATGTTGAAATGCTTGACAAGTTATGCAAGAAAAATCCTATCTACAAGAAAAAAAGAAAGTCAGAGAAAGGCAACACAATGCAAGCAAATGTCAATAGAGATCATGAAAATGTTACGTTGTGGTCCATATTTCATATCCCTCTCTCAGGGTGTATATGGTTTTCTTCAGTGAACAATTGGAACTGATTTAAGACAATTCTTTGTTGCATAGAGCCATGTCCATCAGAATTGATCATCATGTAATACTGTTGTTGCTGTGTATGATGATCTCCTGGTTCTGCTAGTTTCACTCAGCATCAGTTCATGCAAGTCCCTCCAGGCCTCTCTGAAATCGTCCTGCTGGCCGTTTCTTACAGATCAATAATATTCCATAACATTCATATAACATAATTTATTCAGCCACTCTCCAATTGATGGGCATCCCTTCAGTTTCCAGTTTCTAGCCACTACAAAAAGGGCTGCCACAAACATTCTTGCTCAGGTGGGTCCCTTGCCCTCCTCTAAGATCTCTTTGGGATATAGGCCCACTAGAAACACTGCTGGGTCAAAGGGTATGCACAGTTTGACAACTTTTTGAGCATAGCTCCAAATTGCTCTCCAGAATGGTTGGATCCATTCACAGTTCCACCAACAAAGTATTAGTGTCCCAGTTTTCCCACATCCCCTCCAACATTCATCGTTATCTTATCCTGTCATTTTAGCCAATATGACAGGTGTGTAGTGGTATCTCAGAGTTGTCTTAATTTGCATTTCTCTGATCAGTAGTGATTTGGAGCAACTTTTCATATGACTAGAGATGGTTTTAATTTTATCATCTGAAAATTTTCTGTTCATATCCCTTGACCACTTATCTATTGAAGAGTGGCTTGAATTCTTATATATATGAGACAGTTCTCTATATATTTTAGAAATGAGGCCTTTATCAGAACCATTAAATGTAAAGATGGTTTCCCAATTTGATGCTTCCCTCCTAATCTTGTCTGCATTTGTTTTATTTGTACAGAAACTTTTTAACTTAATATAATCAAAATTATCCATCTGGTTTTCAATTAGGAGTTCCAGGTCTTCTTTGGACATAAATTTATTCCATCTCCACAGGTCTGAGAGATAAACTATATTACGTTCCTCTAACTTGCTTACAAAGTCCCTCTTTATATCTAGATCCTGAACTCATTTAGATCTTATCTTGGTATGTGGTGTTAGGTATGGGTCAAGCCCTAATTTCTTCCACATTAGTTTCCAATTTTCCCAGCAGTTTTTGCCGAATAGTGAGTATTTATCCCAAAAGCTGGGGTCTTTGAGTTTATCGAACACTAGATTGTTAAGGTTATTGCCTAGGTTGTTCTGATAACCTATCCTGTGCCACTGATCAACTGCTCTATTTCTTAGCCAGTACCAAACGGTTTTGATGACCGCTGCTTTATAATATAGTTTTAGATCTGGTACAGCGAGGCCACCTTCATCTGCCTTTTTTTTTCATTAATCCCCTTGAAATCTTTGACCTTTTGTTCTTCCAAATGAACTTTGCTACTATTTTTTCTAGATCTATAAAATAATTTCTTGGGAGTTTGATTGGTATGGCACTAAATAAGTAGATTAGTTTGGGTAGTATTGTCATTTTTATTATGTTCGCTCTGCCTACCCATGATGTTACATAATCTTGCAAGAAAATTTTCTGCTATCATTTTACAAAACCAGAGTAGGGCTTTTTTTCTTCAACACACGGAATTCCAGAAATAAGTTTTAGAAAAGTAAATTATGGCAAAGCCTGGTGGGGTCCAAATCCTGCCAGAGCCTTGCCTGAATTTGCTTCTATGAAAGCTGCTGGGAAAGTTTCCCAGGAAGACTCTTTTCCAATGTGTTCATGGGTCTTTTATCCAAAGAGGATCTTTCCATGTCATAACTGAATGTTAACTTAATCATATCTGTGAAGCTTTTTTCACAAACTAAGTGGTCTGAAAAATATTTATTTGCATTTCAATGATAGCCTTTATTTTTAGCCTAGAAGGGGTATAATAGACCTTTGACATCTTTATGATTCTTTTTGTCCCATAAAGCCCTCTTGCTTTCCCAAGCTGATGATAGATGGACCTCTGCTTTAACCTCTCCAGCCACTTCAGTCAGGAATTTAGACGAATTTTATTGTCTTCTGCTTTTATCTTTTAGTCGAATAAGTGCTGTACTTTGGGTTATTTGCAAATCGGGGTCCATCTGATAATTGATGAAGATTTAATTTTTTTTTCAATTTAAGCTTTTAAAAAGTATCCATGCCCAAAGCAAGAGAATTAAGTGTTTGCGGCAATGGGAAAAGTTTACAAAGGGCAGATACAAGTCAAACAGGACACATGGAGTGATGCCGTTTTCATGGTCTTAAAAGAATAAACCCCCAAATCATGTTGAGAATATATTTGAGTTGTCTTACTTTCCCTGGGAATGGAACTTTTTTTTTCAGAAATTAATTCCCACATCAATGGTTTTCTCCTCTCAATATTTATGTTCAGTTTTTAATCTTGCATTTGTCTTTTTTAAAAAATAGAAATAACTTTTTATTTTTCAAAATACATACAAAGATAGTTTTCACTATTTATCCCTGCAAAATTTTGTGTTGCAAATTTTTCTCCTTCCTCCCTTGTACTCCCTCCCCTAGACAGCAAGCAATCTAATATAGGTTAAACATGTATAATTCTTCTAAACATATTTCCACATTTATTATTGCATTTCTCTTAATCCCTCTTGAAAGCTATAAACTATTGGAGTCCCTGCAAAATAAATAAATAAACAAGTAAATTTATAAAGAAAGAAAATTATCCATCAAGTTCTTGGGCCATGATTGGTCCTCTTCAATATCTAATAAGCAGGAGTTAGTTGTCAGGACACGTAAAGTACTTTGTAATGGTTTTCTCACCACCCTTTCTCACCATAATTGGTTCTTTTGGGGTTTTCCCTCCTTTTTATTTTTATGTTTTTGCTCTTCCCAATCATGTTCTGTTTTTTAAGTTGGATTAAAAAAATAAAGTGCAAAACTATCAAGTAGTGATAAACTTAAAATAGAAAGTTATAGCGATGTTTTTATATGTGGCTAATGTAGCCACTTGTTTTGTTGAAATATGCATATTTGGGAAAGTTTTATTATTTTATTTTTATTAACAGAAGTAGGTGAATAAGAGGCAGAGAAAATGCTAGTTAATTAAAATTTTTGATTTGAATTTTTTTTTTAAGTACAAGCTAGGAGAAACAATTTAGAAGCACCCAAACAATACTAATGAATGAGAGTTTCCAAAAGAGTAAATTTAATCTAAAGCTATGGTAAGATAGGCAGTATCCAGAAAGTAAAAGGTGGTATTCTCACTATCTTCCTATTACTTCAACTACATCTTGAGTATTATGTTCAGTTTGGGGTGCCATATTTCAGACAGGATATTTCTAATTTTGGAGCAGCTAGGTAGCACCGTGGACAGAGCACTGAACCTGGAGTTAGGAAGAACTGAGGTAAAATTCAGCCTGAGACATTTATTAGCTGTGTGACCCAGGACAAGTCACTTAATCCTGTTCTCCTCAGTTTCCTCACCTGTAAAATGAGATAGAAAAGAAAATGGCAAATCACTCCAATATCTTTATCAAGAAAACCCCAAGGGATCACAAAGAGCAGAAAACTGCTAACAAGCTAATTAACAATTAGCAGTGTTAACATTATTACTAATTTGGAGATCAGAAAAGAGTGCCCTGAGAGGTGAAGGGGCTTTAAGATGATACCAGACCACAGGACAATCATTTGAAGGAAGTTGGACTATTTAGCACAGAGAAGAGAAGAGAAAGAAAGGTCTTTAAATATTTGAATGGCTGTAGAAGAAGGATTAGGCATTATTAGGAACAATGAATAGAAACTGCAGAAAAGCAATTTATGCTTGGTATCTTGAAAAATTGACTAACAAAGCTATATAAATTGTAATGCATTATATGCTGTGGTAATAAATTCTCTTTTGCTGCAGTCCTTCAAGTGGAGGTTTGATGATTATTTTTTTAGGAAAAAAGAGAGGGGAGAACAAAAAAGATGGGAAGGCTAAAGAAATAATTGTTAATGGTAGAAGAGCTAAAAGCCATGGTTTCTGACTTTTAACAGCTTGTTTTCTTGTATTTATTTTCTTTTTAAAAATTGTTTTATTCATTTTAAATAAATACAAAACAAGAAAAAGGAGGGAAGAGAACAGCCATTTATTTTATTTTTTTAGAGTATTTTTTTTTTAATTTTGTAAGGCAATTGGGGTTAAGTGGCTTGCACAGAGTCACACAGCTAGTAAGTGTTGAGTATCTGAGTTTGGATTTGAACTCAGGTTCTCCTGACTCTAGGGCAGGTGTTCTATCCATCATGTCACAACTGTTTATTTTAAAACAACCACCCCCACCCAAATAGTTGACAATATCTACCTACTACTTATAGAAAATAAAAAAGAATAATCCTTCTAAGACTATGTGGTGGTGGTGAGCTAAGAGACTGGATCAGAGTTTGTAGTCTAAAGGTTAAACACAGTGAGGTCGGTAGAAATACATAGCTTGCTAACTATATTCACTGTTCAGTGGCTATGCATAAAAGCCTTATTTTCTTCTTTTTTTAATAATAGCATTTATTTTCAAAATACATGCAAACAGTTTTCAGCATTCATCCTTGCAAAACCTTGTGTTCCAAATTTTTCTCCCTCCTTTCCCTGCTCCCTACATACCTCCCAGATAGCAAGTAATCCCATATATAGCTTTAGTTTCTGAATGACATTTGAAAGGAAAATAAATTTAGAAAGCAAAAACAAGTTGATCTCTAATCAAATTAAACTATATATTATGTATGTGTTTGCAAAACACACAGACACACACGGCAATCTGGAGTTGATGAACAAAAATAAAAGGAATTTCATCTAAGGATTCATTGTAATGTAGGGAAAAGAACTGGGGGTTAGGCAACTTAATTTCTGGTGGAGTTTTTTGTCATTAGTCATTATTATCTCTGTGTGCACTTTGTTCAACCCTGAACAAGTAACTTGCTGTCCCTTAGTTACTTATCTTTAAAATTAAAATAATACTCAAAGCCCTTTTCAACTTCAAATTGTTACCATAATTTCTTTTTTGTAGCAATTCTTTTATATATAAAGCTCATTAGGGATTGCTTAGTCCACCAGGTGGTACTGAAATAAAGGGGAAAAAAAAAAAAACCTATTTCCTGGCTTTAAGAATTCCATGCCCTTTTATTTTTTTTATAAATGGCCTTCTTTTCCTTTCTCTTCTGGACAATCCAGTAAGCCCTGATGACACACTTTGTTGTACATAAGGCAATGGTGCTTAGCACAAAGACAAAATGTGTCTCCATCTATCTCTTCTTCAAGGAACTTGAACTCTGCTCTAGTCATACTCTTGACTTTGTTTTCAAAAGATTTTGGATTTCATATGCAAAACTATTTGAATGACTTGTGATAGACATTTTCTTGTAGATTAGCTTGTTCCTTCATGGCCTAGTCCTTTTATCAAGGACATAAAATTTTATTCTCTCTAAAATTGAAGTGGCAAACCCATTTCTTATCCAAATGTTAGAGGCGCTGTCAGTTAATAGCTGTTGATTGATTGAGATTTTATTTTTGCTAAGCAAGATACCATAAAGGATGTGGTGAGGGATACAGAAATAGTCTCTGCCCTCAAGGAGTGTGCAAGATAATTTATCAGTTACTTTGAAAACAATATTTTCAAATTCATGAAATATGCTTTAAAACTTAATTTTAACACTTTGCTGTACATGTAAAAGGCACAAGCCCTATTCTTATTCTTGTGCCTTAAAATACTGATTATATTGTGATTAAATAACTTGAAACTCAGCCGGAATTTTCTAACATGTATTTAATATTTTTAACAATGAGCTTTTTAATCGAGTACAACATGTACAGTATAATAAACTTACTTCCATAATGAAATTTGGTTTTGGAAAATCAAAGCATTTTTAAAAAATATGCCATTTAACTAGAGACCAATTTTGTGTTTTATCTTTTTATTTTTACCAGTAAGCACAGTACTTTCCACCTAGTAATCAATGAACAAAAATTCAATTTAATCTGTCACTTAGAAACCCAAAATTCTGTCCTTTTTTTGGTTTGAGTTATATTATACAATGATGAGGAAATATGCTATTGTGGAAAGAATGGAGAAAATGTTGGTTTGGAGTAAGAAGATCCTAGATTAGAATCCTAGCTCTTTTATTAATTATTCATTTGACTTTGGGGAAGTCAATTCATCCATGTGTGCCTCAGTTTCCTCAACTGCAAAACAAAAAGGTTTGACTAGAAGACTTTCAGGTCCAATTGTAAATGTGTCATCTTTTCACTTCACATTTTTTTTAAAAAAAATATATTTTTTTTCTACCACCCTGAAGTTAAGTAGTATAAGTAATATCATCTGTTTTTATATAAGGGGGGCACTGAGATTCAATAAGTGAAGCCTGTGGTCACACAGCACCTAACGATCAGAGCCACATCTCAATCCTAGGTCTCTTCACTCCAAATCTTGTGTTCTTTCTTTCTATATCAAACTGATTTTTCCTCTTCTACCCACTTCCACTTACAATTTGATTATATTTTATTCAGGCTAACACTAAAATTGGATTTTATTTCCTAAACATATGCATATCAGTTGCTGATAGGGAAATAATCCAATAATGAATGGCACTGATTTAAAAAAATCTCCTATGTTGATGACATTAACACAAAGAACAAGAGTTTCTAAATGCGGCTATGTTCTGAACATAAAACAGTGGCTAGGAAACACCTGGTTTTGCTGTTGCTGTGTTTTGTTAAAAAATAATAATCTTTTTAATGTCTGCTTTTCTGTACAATAATGTTTTTCCCAAATGGAATAATGTGATGTGACTGTCCCTTGAAAAGTATAATCCTTTGCCTATGAGAAGTCAGGAAGGATGCCAGGGAGCTTTTATAAAAAGTCATCAGTCATGTGATTATTCTTAGGAAAATTATGCATTTTATGGAGGACCAGTGGCCAATTTTTAACCCTTTGTTAATTAAAATCTCTGATAGAAGAGATTTCTTTTTTAAAATTACTTTTAAATTCAGTTTAATTTAAAAAAATTTTTAAATGTTTCCAACACTTTCAGCTCTATTTCCTGTATCTATAATACTAAACAATAATAATTAATGTTTATGATGAAGAATCACAGTCTTATTTGGGTCATCAAAATATTAAATCATACTTTTAATATCAGAATTCATTTTCGTAAACCTATTAAGAGCTTTGGTAAGCTGGCATCCATCCAGATACCTGAATGTAATAGAAAATGTCCTGTTTTTCTCTTACAGGATTTGGGAAGAAGGGAAAGTGCTCATTTTTGATGACTCCTTTGAACATGAGGTGTGGCAGGATGCAGCTTCTCTGCGCTTGATCTTCATTGTGGATGTGTGGCACCCTGAGCTGACCTCTCAGCAGAGGCGAAGTCTGCCTGCAATTTAACACATGATGGAGGCCCAGAACACAAATAATGGAGACTCTTAATGTCTGTGTGGATGTGTAGACAGAACCATAAATGCTGAAGCTCTTAATGCTTCTCCTCAAATTGTAGCCTCAAGAATGCTAGCCTGCTCAGGTTTAAAAGACACTGAAGGAATGGTTTGCCAACTCATTTAGAAATTGTCCTTCTCTGTTCCATGCTGCTCTGATGCTGACATTATGAAAACATGAGACTTTTTATCTTACCAGCCAAAGATTTTGCCCTAGAATAGGTTTGTCAGTGTGTGTTGATAGGAAATGTAGATAATGTGAATGGATGATTATGATTTTGTAATTTTTAAATGTAATTGTATTTTTCTATTAAGCTAGTCATAGAGCATTATTTTTACGAACCACTACATTCTTTTCTTTTTCTTTTTTTTTAATAAGCTGTATAAATAGCTCCACTTTTAGCTGTTTAGTATGTTATCTTTGGGTATTATCATGATAGTTTTCCTCTAGTTTTGTAATTTTTTTTTTAGTATTAACAAACTAGTATGAGAGAGAAAATGTTATTTTCCTACTGTGATAGACAGCAAAAGGTAGAAAATAATAGATCTGTCTAAAAAATCCTATGAAAATAACCTTCCTTTTTACCAGTTTATTTTTTTCTTCTAAATGGAGGCCTAGTATACCCCCTTTGTGGTGATAATAGAGACAAACTGAGTAAGTTGTTAATTTCTCTGAAGAAAGGTTTCCTCATTGAAAAACTATGTGTAATAATTTGAAATTGACCTTTAAAGGCTTAATATGCCAAGATTTAGATTTTTTTTTTGAGAAAACAATTTTTCATAGTAAAATTTTCCATCTCCTAAGATTAAACAAATGCTTGGGAATGGAATGGATCTAGGCCCTGTGGGTCTTGACACCTTTAACAATCAGGGTCCAATTCCTCCCTTATCTTTACACAGTATTAATCAAGTGGAGGATGAGGGAATGCTCCTCTGGTACTTCAGAGGATTCCTGCTATATTTTTCATGGATAAATTTTTAATAGTGTTATTCAGTATGACAGAATGAAAGGGGTAAACTACTGCAAATGGGAAAATGCTAGGTACTTTGTTGCATATTGGCACATCATAAGAAATCCTGTCTTCTTTAAAACAATTGGAAACATTCTTACTAATTTCTTGCCTTAGAACAAAATTGCTCCATAAAATGAAAAATAATGCCTTAAAAAAATTAGCAGGTTTGCATTGGTAAATTTTTAATAATGCACATTACAAAGAAGTGACAGTTAAAAGAATAATCTCCTTAGATAAATCACTAGATAAAGTTTTAATGAAACAAAATATTTTGATTTTTTTTCTATAATCAAGTAAGAGGGAAATGCACCCTTTGGAAGGTGTGCAGTGTAATTTCTCTATTTAAAATGTGATGATAATCACATTTCATGGGACAAGATGGACAAAAATATTTATTAAATCCCATATTCATGTCATATTTTTATAAATAAATTTGAGTGCCTGGAGCTCTGGTAGAAAGTTACCTAGAACATACAGCCTTTTCATTCCAGGAATGATCAAGGCAATTTCTGATTTGCCTTCTTTAGCTGTCTTCCAATATTGAAATTACTCATATTTCTTATATCTCAAGAGCACAGATCCTACTGGAGGGGCACTAGGAAATTTTTATTCCTTTTCCTTAAAAGGAACCCCCAGATAGAATGCACAGATTGACAATACTTTATAGATAACTTACTTGGTGGTTCCCTGTGTAGTTGCTTCCATTTCTAAACCAGGTATTTTGTGGCTTTTGGGGGGAGGGTGGGGTTGGAGTGGGAAGGTGAGATGGGGACAGCACATTATGGGTGTGGAGTAGAGAATAAAGAGAAACATAACTTGCAAAATAATGACCAATATTAAGAAAAAAAAAACAAGAAGAGAAAAGTCATTTTTGTCCTTCAATATTTATTTAACAAGGGGAAGTGACTCAACAAAGAAGGACAGTACAATCCAATGCTCATGTAATAGTAACTAACATTCATGTCAATTCTTGTTGAATTTGGTTCCTGTTGGTAAATCTATTGCATACATGTACAGAAAATTCAAATGAGAAAATGCACATGAGAATGTTCATCTTACATTCATGTCATGAGATTTGGAGAGAAACAGATTTACAAGCTAACTCATGTTAACTTAGGTCACTATGGTAATAGAATGCACAAAATCAGAACATTTAGACTGCCATCTTAATAGGCAGATAGCTTTTCACTGTTTTAAAACATAGCACTAATTGGCTTCAATGACATTTTAAAAACTCAGATCCAACAATTGTCACATATATATAAACCCAAGCAATTAAAATGGCTCCCTGATTTGCTTTTATTTCTTCTTCATCTCTCTATTTAATTGTATAAAAAAGTCATTGGGTCACAGTACAGATGAAGTTATTTCAGTATGTTATTAGGAGTGGCTGCCCAAAAGTAACTAGTTTTATTTACACATCTCTGCATTGGCAGAGTGGCTATATTTTAATTTCATTTTCTACTTTATCATTTTTTTTCTGCAAAAATAAAAATAATAACTGACTTTTATAAAGCGCTTTATAAAGTTTCCAAAGCGCTTTACATACATTATTTCATTTGAACCTCACAACAATCCTGCGAGGTAGATACTGCAGGTATTACTAGCCCCATTTTACACATAAGGGAGAATGAGGTTCAGTAAGTTGACTTGCCCAAGGTCACACAGCTAGTAATTGTCAGAGATGGTGGGATTTGAACCAATTGTGAGGTTTTACAAGATTGGGCCAAAAACAATGTCCTTTTCTGTTAATCTGTACCAGTAGCAATGACTGATACGCTACAAATGTAAACCTTACTACTTTTTTGATACTTTTTCTTTCCAGTAAAGGAGAAAAGTGGTAAACACTCATTCCAATTAGAAATGACCTATTGAATTATGTCTTCCCTATTGGTTTGCTTAACTTAAAACTTTAGCCCTCTTAAATGTTTACATTTAAACTATCACTGTACTTGCATGTTGTTATCTAAAATACCTTCAGTTGGACACATGATGCCAAGTAATGGTACAAATAAATAGAGGAATGCCTTTATGGAGCAGATGACTGAAGAGAAGAAGATGCTTAAAATTGTAAAAGTAATTTAGGGAAACAAACACATGGCACAAAATCATTTCTTACAGGTATTCTTTTATTTTATCTCTATTTCCATTTCAGTGAATGAATAGGATTGATTTTTCAAAAACAAAGCAGTGAGCTGATCTTTGGCATTTCAGTCCTACATTTCTGTTCTCTTCCTTTTGTTTAGAGTACATGCCCATTTAGTCATTCATTCATTTGAGGAAGTATTTCTCCTCAATTGAATGTCTGCTTTCTCTAGCAGCCACCAGAACCGCCCTCTGTCTACAGCCTTTAACTGATGGCAGGAAGGAAAGGGGTTAAATGGTTCCATAGCATTTTCCTTAGTGTTCTAATGAAACAATCTGAATAGTTCCATTAATCACTGAAAAATGTTTCCAGTGAGATTACCCTTTGTACAAATGTAGACCAAGCTAGAACTGCCTATGGAAAATTGTGTCATAAAAGTGAAATAATTGTTTTCCCAAATCGTGTCTTCTATCTTCATGATGCAATATGGTTTTGGAGAGGATACGAAAGTTTGAAAAACATTAACCTAGTATCAAAATAAATAAACTATAACTAGCCAGAGTCGTGTGAACATGTTCTCAGGTTGAACAATTCAATGCTGGTGGTGAGGTTAAAGAAAAAAAATTCAATGAGAATGAAATTATTGCAGATGCTATTGTCTCATGGCTTTGTACTATACTGAACCTGAAAATAGTATCTGTATGGTTTAATTTGGACATAATGTTGTTTGTAAAAGCATTCACTTTTTCCCAAAATGATATGTGAGGGGAAAAAGTACACATTTTTATATATGGTTTATAGAAGTGAGCAAGAAATTAATAAGTCCAATTCTTTTTGATCCTTTTAATACCATAAATGTAAAATAAAAATTGAAAAAACTCATTTCTGGTTTAAATTGATGTCTTGCTTTATTCTTGTATCTTTCACTGAAAAAGAAACCTTCCGGTCTTTGTTTAACTTTGGCTGCTCAGACAGATGGCTGGTGACGATCCTTATTGTCAACAGAAGTGGAGGACCTTTTGTCAAGCAAGATGTGTGCCTGTGGGGATCAGTTAAGCATGTGCTTGCTTCATAGGTGACTGGTGCCACTGAAGGCTGGTGGCTGGTAAGATGTATTTTGGTGATTTGGAATTCAGTCCAGAGCCAGGAGTGGTTGGGTATTCTCATTCTCTCCCTTTTCCTCGTGTTTCAGTGTCCCAGCTTCCACAACAGACTGAGACCTGTAAAGGGTGGTTAAGGGGAGGTTGGGCAGAAGAGAAACAAGGGGGAAAAAGTGTTATTAATTGCTAACTAACAAAAAAAGTGCTTATTATTGTTAAGTGGGAACACGTATGCAACTTTGCTGGGCAATCATGTATATTATTTCTCATTTGCTCTGTATAATGTATTTTTTATGTTTTAGTCTGAACCTGCAATTTCATAAGTTTAGAGAATTTGCTGGCATGGAAATTCCCTTGATTAGCAACTCTATAATTTATAGTATGTGAAAGTTGCTTGGAGCACTGAAAGTAACTTACTTACCCATGGTTACAGTCAGTGTCAGAGGCAAGTCTTAAACCCAAGTTTTCCAGACCCTATGGCCACTCTCCATCTGCCAAAGCAGACTTTATCTCATAGAGTCTGTAGTGTAAACAAATAGGCACTCATCATTTCAGTGTCAATGTCTTGTCAAAGCACAACAGTTACCTGGGATTTTCTAAGACCGTCCAGCTTTTTATGTAGACCTGATGATGAATTTTGTATCTGAGGCCCCAAACTAAGTTCATACAGGATAATCACCCACTGGTTGGCCCACAAGGAATTTTTTTAATTGACAACACAACTAAAGAAGTAGAGTAGAAAATGCTGTATTGGGCATGGAGTCTAAGCATTAATTTGGACCAGGAATATAATCCCTCCGACCCTCGGTGTCCTCATTTGAAAAAGGAACAGTTTTCCTAGACAGCATATCTGGCATTTGTTAAACACCTACTAAATGCTTCTCACTGTGCTTCTCACTCACAAATCTGAGCTCATTTGATTCTCAAAACACTCTTTGAGGTACATGTTATTATTCCTATTATACAGTTGAGAAAACTTATAAAAATCAAGGTTAAGTGACTTACCAAGATCACATGGCTAATAAATGGTCTGAGGCCCAATTTGAACTGAGTTCTCCTAACTCCACTTCAATGCTCTATCCACTGCACCACTTAACTGCCTCTAAAATTCATTAATTCAGCATTTTGAGTTGTGCAGATTTAAGCATTTAAATTTTTCAAAAAATATTTTCAAGAGCAAGACAGAACATTTCATTCTCCAGATAATAATTTCTGACTTCTGGTTTATCTTCTCTTAGAGTAATACTCATTTCCTCCTCTATATTAATAATAAAAATTTGAATTGAAATGGTTTTTCAGCTTTAAATGCCACATACCAAAACCTCATCCACCATAAGCACTGAATAAGTGCTTACAAACTAAAAATAGTTCCTACAAGTCTTCAAGGAAATGGAAGCTTTAGAATGACTCAAGTGGGCAAAATTCACAATTTAAAATTATGCACATAAATAGCCTTAGATTCCACTAAAATGGTGCATATACTACAATCCATTTCAAAGAGTCAGTATGGAATTTCCCTAAGTCTACATATCAATCAAGATGGAGCCATCCTAAGGTTTAAAAGTAAAGTGGACTTATTAATGGATACAATAATAATAGCAGTCCATGTTCATATAGTCCTTTAAAGTTTACAAAGTATTTACAGCAAACCCTTCCCTTTCCACCAGTCTCCCCTAACTCACACATACACACATACCTTAGGTGGTACTAGTATTATTCCCATATTACAGTGGAGAAAACTAAGGTTTAGAAAGAAACAAAGTACTTTGCTCAATGTGGTATGGTAAGTGAAATAGCAGAATCAGAATCAAACAGTACTTCTAACTCCACTACTGTATTATCTACCGGAGAGCACCAATTTTTTTTTTATTCCTCTTAGTTGCATTATAAATTTAGGATCATCAGATTTGGAACTGGAAGAAGCCATCTGATTTCAGCTCATTTTACAGTTGAGGTGAAAAAATGAGGTCCAAAGAGGACTTTTATTCATATCAGTCTTTGCCACTTACTCTCAGTGTGACTGGCTTCTGTTTTCTTATTTGTAAAATGGAAGTATAGTATTAGATGACTTATAAGGTCTATTTCAGTTCTCTATGCTGCTATAATCCTAAGAAACTTTTCCCAAGCTCATAGAGGTCAGGCAGTAAGTGATAGAATCAAAATTTAAACACACATCCTCTGACTTCAAATCCAAGAGCTTTTTTGAAGTTAGTGTTCTGCCATCTGTGTTTAACTTTTTTTTTTCCAGTTGGGATAGGAAGAACAGAGACATGGAGCGAAGTAGGTAAGGTAGAACAGAAAGATGAAAAATTGGAAAATATTTTCAGCAAATAATATTTGTTGACATGTCATGGCAAACTTCTATTAAATGAAACAAAATTAGTAGTCTTTACTGAGATCCTTACCTTGAAATTTTTGAACACCTTGCATAACTAGATTGACTTTTGCCATCATCACTTTTAGTTTCCACAATTACCAAATTACCAAAATAGAGGGATCCCACTACCCAATATTTCCAGAGAAATTAAAATGTACTTTCCTTTTTTTCATGGAGAATTTACATCTATTCACGACATAGCAAATGATGGAACATTGAAGAGATGCTTGTATTATTCCTGCAGCATTCCCTACTATTCGTTTTTCAATCACTGCAAGAAATCTCTGAGTTCTCAGATGGTGCAAGTCCAAATGAAAACAGACTTACACTACAGGCAGATCAAATTGATTTACAGCAGAAGATTCCAAACCAATAACCTGAAACAACCTAGCATTATATACAAGATATCCTAGTGATGAATAGATGGCATGTCTCTACCATGGCTTTACAAAAACTATCTCAGGATAACAATCTTTATTAAGTGTCTGCTGTGTGCACAGCACTGCTATGCACCAAACATATATATATATGTATGTATAGAGTCCCTTACATCCTACATAGACTTGAGACACTTGAGAAAAGCTAATAAATACATTAACATGACTCATTCAACTAGACACAGACAAAATGAAAGGTTTGGATTAGAACCTTCTAACTCTAAATCTATCATCCTATGATTCCAAGTTGATAAAATTAACAAAATGTGACTATGCACTCAACTGGGTTACAGAGAAAAAGATCTGGGTTAAAGGGCCTGGGAAAGGAGGAAATAAGCATATATTAAATATTTGCTTGTGCCAGGCACTGTGCCAAAATTTTTACAAATATTATTTCATTTAATCTTCACCAAGTTCTTCTATCTTATTTTATAGTTAAGGAAACAACCAGACAGGATAAAAAACTTGGCCAGGGTTACAGAGCTAGAGTGTCAGAGGCAGGATGCTCCCTTGCATTGTGCTACCTAGCAGGAAATACCCAGTAGAAGAAAAGGAGGGCAAGAATCTATACATCTTTACATACTATATCTTTTTCAAACTACCATTTTGGGCAATGTGATCTCTCCTCATGTAACCATGACATTCACTCTATCATCAATGAGCAAGGGAAAATGAAGCAAGAAGTGGCCTGTAATATACTATTAGCTGGTGCTGCAGGGTAGTGAATCTAATAAAGAAAGTCATTTCTCTCCATGGAGCAAGATGGAAACCATAACACCCCAGAAGTAGGACAGCATGTTGAGCCATTACTACAGTTGAATCATTGGAGCTTTGCTCTCAGGTACTGATGTCTGGGGACATGCTTCTCTCCTATACGATTCAAATGCACCATCCTTATGTCTCAAATAAATTGTTACTTCTGTTTTTTCAGTCATTGCAACTTTACTGTCTTCCCTATCCACAACCCCAGGAAGCTGTTGCACAGCAAATCTCTTCCAGAGCCCAGCAAAATAAATTTCTCTGAGAAGTGGACTTCTCCCTTAGTTTGAACTGTCTCTTGCCCCCTCTATTGACTAACCTTCCTCTATACCACTTCTATTCATTGTACTGAATTGACAATGATAGTTGGGTAAACCCAAGAGTCCTTGGAATAGCTGCATTCCAAATTACTACCCCTGCTTTGAGAGAAATAATTATTTTTCCTCATATCAATAATGAATTATTAAATTAGGATCAAGACTTCTTCCTATTTCCTCATTCAGAATCCAGGCCCTCTAGATTAAACCAATCTCTGAAGATATTGCTGCTAGATGAGATTTCCCAAATCCTCTGGGTATATGCCTCTTAATATTGGATGAGATTTCATCTAACTAGAAGACCTTACAAACAGAATCTAGTTTGGGTAAGTACTTGTCATTAAGAAATAAGCCTGTGTCCTTGGAACCTTTCCTTAAGATTAAGGGTGATCCAGTTTATGAAGAGGAAAGTAAATCAGAGTGGCCTGGCTAGAGATAGATTCTTTTGTCTAAATTGTTGGAGGCAAAGGTCAGCAAACGCAGTCTGGGAGTTAAGAGGACCTGAGTTCAAATGTGACTTAATATGTCCTGTGTGACCTTGGGCAAGTCTTAACTCTAATTACCTTGCAAAAAAAATTAAAAATGAATAAATAGATTGCTGGAGGCAGCTGTATCTCCTGATCAGCTCGTGTTCTCAGCAGGATGAGCTGAACACTTTTGCCCACCTCCTCATTAATGTGTCCATCCTTTCTTTGATTGTTAACCAAAGTTGATTTCTACCCTAGAGTTACCCACTGAGGCTTTTAAGCACTCGATGTTCTGGAGGAGGGGTATCTTTGGTTATGAAACTGATCTCAATTTATTATTAGCCATAATTAGTAACTTTATTAATTACTTCCAAAACTTTCTCTCTCAGACTTTTTATTTGTCTCACTTTTCAGCCCAACTCTGGCAGCTGTCATGCTGGGAAGCAATCCTTATGAAGGTGTGATCTGGGATTGGGTGCTACAGTTTACACCTTCTCTGTAGCCCCAGCTACTAAAGAGCTGAAAAATAAAGAATTCTCACAACCACAGCCCTTGGCACTGTCAGGTCAATGTCAGAAACAGCTTTGGTTTTTTGTTTGTTGGTTTATATTAAAGGAGATAACCTTAAAAAACAGGAATTACCATCAAGTTTGCCTATGACCCCCTAAGGAAGAGGCATCCTTAACCAAGTTGCTATCCATCTTGGCAATATAACCTTCTATATGTGTTGTTTACCACAAAAGAATAGGATTTCCCTGAGAGCAGAGACTCTTGCTTTTCTATCTGCATACCTATTTGTGTATAATAAAAGGTTGTGGGTTTTTTTTTTCATTTTCTCACCCATTCATTCATTTATCTAACATAACCCAGTTCCAGGTGAAAATTTCTTATATCAAGCATTGGTGGCAAGATTGATATGCTCCTGTAGGAACAGAGACACACTGAGAAGCAGGATGCCAGGATCCAGGCAAAATAGCAGTATCAGTAGATCATTGAATCTAGATTTTAATCCTTTTGTTTTCTTAGACAGTCTGATAAAGCCTATGTATCCCTGTACAAAATGATGTGTGAATGTTTTAACATTCCAATGAAAATAGTTATTCTAAAACAGCCAATACACACATACACACACAAAGTCTGTAAAATTTGTGAACTTCAGTCAAGTCCAATTCTTTCATATTATAGGTGACAAAACTGAACAGATGTATTTAATCATTCCCTACAATTCTCATTAAGAGCTAAGTTTAATGCAGATAACTTATAAAGGGGAACTCAAGTCATCAGAAATTATTTGGTCCACAATTGTGGTTTCACTGGATCTTGGTAACTCTTGCTGTAATATTTTCTTCACTCATGCATGTTTATACTCTTAGAGAATTTCCTGGCACACAGATTAAGTGGCTTGTGGTCATACAGATTAAGTGATTTGTGGTACACAGCTAGCATATATCAGAAATAAAATTTGAAACCACATTTTCCTGACTATAAAGCCAGCAAATTAGGATTTTTATGTAGAATCCCTATGCTGACAGCAGTAGTCATAAGCTTCCATTTCTTTAGTTGTACATCATAACTCCCTGGGACTGTCTTCTATAGACAATTTAGAGTTTACTCCCCATGCCCCTTCCCCAGTGACTTGTTTTGGCTAGAGAAGAAATACTGGCATCCATGTACAGAGTTAAAGTTTGTTAAATAGAAGGTAGCTTTTTAGACTTTAGAGTCTGGAACTCATCTGTGGCAGGATGAATTGGCAGAAACCTCTCTACCTCTTTTCCTATGGTATAGTAGTAAACTGATACATGACTCAGCCTTCTTGGATCCTGGAGGATTGGAACCTTCGGTGTGATACAGGTATAGTCTGTTACTAGTCTGCTCATAAAGAGTCAAGCTAAGGCTTTTCTAACATTCCCTTTTCAGGGCAATATTGAGGCATCTTTACTCTTCCCCTTATCTTGTCACTTTTTTGCGAAAAGCTTGAGTTGGATACAAGTTTTTTCTTTGTCTTTAAGATTGAGGAAACTGAGGCAAGCAGAGTTAATTGACATGCTCAAGGTCATCCATCTAGTAAGTACCTGAGGCTGGATTTGAACTGAGGAAGATGAGTGTACCTGACTCCATTCTATTCTACTTCTGTGCCACCTAGCTGTCCCAATCAGATAACTGATTAAAAACAAAACTTACCCTATTCTCAAAGATTACATATTTTTGACTTTGGTAGGAACTCTATTTATAAAAATTGTGTTGTTTTATTTCTCAATATTGCAGAGATATAACATTTATAGCATTCTCTTATTTTGATTTTGATGAAAAGTAAGATAAGACCTGAAATGTGTAATAGCTAAGAAGTGACCTGAGGGGAGCTGCCTACAATTAGACTGCAAAGACCCTGCTGTTGTTCTGACATAGTTTTAAGAGGTTTGAATCCTTAAACACTAACTGAAATTTTACTTCAGTGGGAGAAATAAAGAGCTGTCTTCTATTTAACAAGCTTTAACTCTCTGTGCATAGATGTCAGTAATTTCTTCTCTAACCAAAACAAATTGATTGGGGAAGGGGCATAGGCAGCAAAACGTTCATTCTTTGTCTTCTAGTTCTTCAGTTATTTAACTTCCTGCTAATGTTCATCCTTATATTATTATTCTTAACCTGCTTTAGAGGAATTACAGGATCATAGATTTCAAATTTGTGGGTCAATAGCTACCTTCATCTTAGAGATAAGCAAACTGAGGCATAAGATCAAATGTCTTGTAAAGGGGGCAGCGAGATGGTGCAGTGGATAAGATCACCAACCCTGAAGTCAAGAGGACCTAAATTCAAATCTGACCTCAAGACACTTAACACTTCCTAGCTGTGTGACCCTAGGCAAGTCATTTAACTCCAATTGCCTCAGCAAAAAAAAAAAAAAAAAAAAAAAAAAAAAAAAAACAAACAAACAAACAAAAAAAACCCCAAGATTTAAATCCAGGTTTTATGGATTTAAAATTCATCTCAAAAAAATCACAGAAGTATAAGGAAAGAAAGATCAAAGTCCTATTACCCAAACCTTATTCAAATCATGAATTTCTTCTATAAAACAAGTGGTAATCCAGTCCCTGCTTTAAAGACTCCTACAGTTGGGAACTCACCAGAAATAGCTCATTCCATTTGGGGATAACTCTAATTCCTAGGAAATTTTTCATTATATCAATTCCTATTCAACACCATCTTAGTATTCACTGCCATTACAGTGCCCAATGTACACAATTAGTGACAGTAACGAATAACCAAACTCATAGAAATGATTAATGAAGGTATTTATCTCTTTTAATAAGCTAGCAAGGTTTTTTTCACATCAAAATGAACAAATTAAAAATTAGCCAATAACTTTTTGAATAGACTATAGAAAGAAACCATCCCAATTACTAGATATTGAAAAGGAAAGAGTTTACCATTAAAAAAAAAGAACTTCTGATAAAGAACTCAGGCATTCACATCAGCATGTGTTTTCTTTTTCTGTAGTATCATTGTAATCCATTCATTAAGAGAAAGAATAAAAGTAGACCATAAACTCTGTGAAATTAACAGACTGTCTTCTGCCTTTCTATTACCAGCACCATGATGAAATCATGATTTGAGATCTACCTCTGACACTACAGGGCAGATCATTTAACTTATCCTCAGTTTCCTCATCCATTAAATGGTGATAATATTTGTACCACTAAGCATGATAGAATGTAGCTTTTTGAAGGGACTTAAATTTTTGAATTTGCATCCCTAGCACCTAATACAGTGCTTGCCACATTGCTTGTAGACTGATCAGTTGATAACAGACTGAAGGGAAAGCAGAGTGAGAAACTGTTTAAAGTACTAAATACTTAGGAACTATTAAAAATCCAGCAAACATTTAAGTGAGAGAATACTATACCCAAAGTATTGTATATATTGGAGGGAGTACAGGGATGGAGAAGGAGGGTGAAATAACAAAGTCCCTGTGCTCAAGGAGCTTCCATTTTAGTAGAATTAAGACTTTATATAATTTAACATTTAGAACTTTTGCAATATTTTCAAGAAAAATGGTGTCATTCATTATATTTATTGCATCTTTTAGAACACTGTCATGTATTGTATCAGAATGCTTGCTGTCTTGGGAAGAAGGGAGGTGAGGACAGAAGGGAAAACAATTTGGAACACAAAATCTTACAGAAATCAATGTTGAAAACTATCTTTGTATGTATTTGGAAAAAATAAAATGCTATTGAGAAAAAAATCAAACAAAAAACTGTTTATAGGATAAAGTACAAATTTCTTATTTGGGCATTCCTTTTATGCATCCAAAATGATCTACTAGTCACTTTAGACCTTAAACAGCGCTCTCATATTTCTGTGCATTTTGCTATAGTCCTTCATGACTAAAATGGGCTCTATGTCTCTACTGATAAAAATCATTCTTTTTTTTTTAGGGCCATCTCAAATACTACCTTGTTCTTTAAGTTATCCATCTTCTACCCTTCACTAAGTTCCACTCAGTACACTAATCATTTTTGTCTTTTCTATGAATTTGTCATAGTTTAACTTGTGTTGAACCTTTTAGATGTATTTCATATCTCCCTGGGGAAGGTTCTTTATTTTTTCTCTTTTGCCTTCCCAGTACCTTGCATAGTTCCCTGCATATAGAAAGTACTTAATAAATTTTTTTTAATTGAATGAAAGGGGACTGATGCAAAGCAAACATAGATTGTCCTTTTCTTTAGGGATGACTGTGTTAACGCTTCCATTTATCTCTGTAGTCCTCATGATTACATAACCCTAGACCTACATGTGCAATCACCATTAATCCAAAAAGCCAAATCATTTTTATATCTGGTAGATTTCAGTATAATAGAATTTCTAATAGAAAAATGAGTAATCTTGAAGTAGCATATATAAAAAAAAATCACACACACACTGGTTTCCAAAATAGGGGTCTATCACCATTTGTCTAGGGAGACATCTCATAAATTTTAATTTTTCTATCAAGCTGTATGACCTTGGGCAAGTAACTTAACTCTGTCTCAGTAAATTGAGCTGAGGAAGGAAATGGCATAGCATTTCTATATCAAGAACCATGTCAAGAAAGTTCTAAATGAGGTTTAAGAATTGGATGTGACTGATTCAACAATTGCTTAGGATTTGGAATTACTCAGAAGGGAGATCCAACTACATTTGTAATGAGCAAAGATAAGAAGAAAACATCATTTCATGGTATATTTGGTCATTTTATATTGCAGGGTTTATTGATGAGAATTTATTTAAAAAAACCCTACAAGTGATAATTATAGCTAATGTACCAGAATCTTGAGCAGAGAATGAGGGGATAAAGAAATTCTTGTTTAAAAAATTTGCAAAGGTCCTCCGAATTAAACCAATGTATTTATTGATAACTGCTGACCTAACTGTAGACAATGACAGCATATTAGAAAGCATAATTCAGGAGAAAGACATAAGAGAGCTCAAAAGCTTGGAAGCTACAAATCAGATGAACAACTCTATGTCATGAATAACTTCTTTAAGAAAAGAGACAAGAGGTATCAGACATGATAAACACCAAATATCTTTAAGATAAAATTGATTCATTTAAACAGCTGGGAAATAACTAGTTACCAATTATGAGTCATTTCTGAATCAGTTTCCTATGTATAGTAAGATCATTGATTTGTTAGGAAAAAATGCCATTTTGATACCAAACTATTAGAATAAAAATTAGAAAATACGATATATTTGAGGCAACTCCAATATGACCTATTTAAAGGTTTTTTTTAATGAAGAAATAAAAGACAATGACACGCATTATCATACTTCCTAAGGAATTTTAACATTTGCAAATTGAAAACCATATGAAGATTTTTGTGAGCCTTAATTCTGCCTTGGACAACAAGTATTTCTTTTATTTTCTCTTCAATTCATATTTTGTTCTGTCCTCTCAGCCATGCAGAATGAACTGAGCTGGAGAAGACAGAGTAAAAGCGTTTAATAGGGTTTTGATACCTGAGATAAATAATAAAATAATAAGATAAATCTAATAATCCTTGATAAATTCAAGTCAACTGACTTAGTTGAACTACATCTCAGGTGTTGAAAGAAATGGAAGATGTGATAAATCATTCTTAAGACATTAAGGTATAAAAGGAAAAAAGGTGAAAAATAAGAGCAATAAAAGATATGTAAAGATTTATAATACAAATTCTTTTCTCTATCATTGATAATAGAACCTCCACATTTGAACTGAAACATTATAATATCAAGACATTTTATGAAAAAATAGAAAGATACTAGATAGATATATAGATTGTTAAATAGAATGAAAGATCAACGTAGACCAAGTATAAACTGACACAAAAGTAGTCTATGCTAAAGGCTACTCAATTTTGCAGAAACCAAAGGTTCTATTATTAAGATAGCAGAAAGAAGAAAGAATAAATCAAATGTTTGTGAGAAAAAGTAATGGACTTTATTATAATTCAAAAAAGTTATGTAAGAGAATATCAATAGCTATTGACTCCTATATCTGCTTTCTGATTTCTATAAATTCTTTAGAAAAACAATATACATAAGATTAAAGGGTACATATACCAATGAAATTAGAAACAGAAAAAGCAGATTTTTATAAACAAATCAGCAGACAATATTTTTAATCATATTGAGTGAAAGTACAGGATATAAAATCCCACTGGTTTTACTATTTCTTAATTGTTTTTAAAAAGTGGTGGGGGTTTTTTTGTTTGTTTTTGACAGAGGTTTTCCTTCAACAGGACATTCTACAATATCCTGACCTATTATAGTCTTTGGAAAATGTAAAAATAGAGATTACTTTCTTTGATAATCCTCTGATTATTGTATTAAGTAAGTATAAACATAGCACTGGATTTGGTATTTGGTAGCTCATTAGCTAAAATTTTACCATGGTTATATCTGTCATGGAATTTTATGTGATCATAATATATGAGTAGGAGATATCTTGGGAAAGAACCATTATAGTTTTAGTTTGCTTCTATTCCCTGGTTGGTAGTGCATTCAATATTCAGCAAACTATTTATAACCTTATCTTTTCAAAATAAACATGGTATTCTCATCTTTATATTAATTTTTGTTATTAAAAAGATGTGGTCGGGGCAGCTAGGTGGCAGAGTGGATAGAGCACCAACCCTGAAGTCAGGAGGACCTGAGTTCAAATCTGGTCTCAGACACTTAACATTCCCTAGCTGTGTGACCCTGGGCAAGTCACTCAACCTCAATTGCCTCAGCAAAAAGAAAAAAAAAAGATGTGGTCTATTATAAAAAATGACCTTTGAAAGCATATTAATGAATACACACAAACATACATACACATATACATGCATACATGTACACCAATATGAAATTTTACAGATGAAAAAATACACAGGAATTTATCAGCCATAATAGCTAGCATGTGCATAGCATTTTAAATGTTTGCAAGTACTTTACAAATATTATCTCATTTTATCTTTACAACAATCCTGGGAGGTAGGTTTTATAATTATCCCCATTTTATATATAGGTGAACTGAGGTAGACACAGCTTAAGAGGCTTGTCTAGGTTTTATAGATATATAAACTGTTATTTATTTATTTTTATTAAATCCCATTTGCAGAGTCTCAGTTCAGTTAGATTGAACAGCTCTTAAAAGGAAATTATGGAGACATTGTAGGAGAGCCTTTCATAATATGTGTATTAAAATTATTTTCCCTGACCCTTCTCTGTACAATAGTGAATATTCCTGGCTCTTTTCATGTTTCTTCATAGACTTTTTTCTCCAGGATTTCTTTAGCTTTTTTGGCTCTCCACTAAATATTCTCATTCACTTTACCTTATTTCTTATAATGACTGGCAATCCACTTTTAAAACAATCATTCTTATATTATTTATTCCTATCTTTCTGCTTCCATTGGGAGCATTCTTATGGCCATTGCTTTCCTCCCACCCCATCCTACTATCCTCATTGCTCTCATGCTCTGTTGATTCTATAGTTAGAGAGAAATAGTCCTAAGATTATTAAGCCAGAAACAAATTATTTTAATACCCTGTTGGTTGCCCATCTGGCAAAAAGGAGGAAAGCAAAGACCAAATGACCTCTCTTCCCTCTTCTTTCTCCATCCTCCTAATTGAGGAGCAGCAGGAGAGAACAAAGCCAAGCTAAAAGCCATTCACCCTCTCTTGGAGCTGCAACATACTTAATCATTTCCTGACTACAGGCTTGAATATGTGATTTTGCTTATTTCCTTCAGCAAAGAAACCAAAACAAAACAAAACTGCATGTTGGAATTAGATAAACACAAAATAATTTTCCATCAAAGTTCTCATATACACATGCATATATATGTAAATGTATTTGTTTCTCAAAAGAAAATATGCATATAGACTGATATAAATTTATGCCTATATGTCTATATATATGTATTTATATATATGCAATACATGTTTGTATATATGTGTGGTGTGGTGTATGTGTGTATGCATGTATGTGTGTGTACAGTCTGAGCTATCCAAAACTTTACCTTTAGAATTTTAAGGGATAGGAACTCTCCTGTAAATGGATTCATAGCCCTATTTGGGATCTACTTTTCAGAGTAATGTTTATTAAATGGTTTCCAATTTTTTGTGAGTCTCATAAACATGTTCTGCCACTCAAGAGAGCTTGCATATGGAGTTCACTATAAAAATGAATTTATATATTGATGAATATTATACACACACACGCGCGCATATATATATATCCAGCTACATGCTCACACAGAAGGAAGATTCCCAGCCAAGATCTCTTATTTGCAATAAATCTCTTCATATCATATAATTTGGGGGGGGGGATATACTGGTACTCTAGAGCTAAAGTCAGCAAACAAATATCATGATGGACCTTCTTTCAGAAGAGAAAAGCATGAAGGTTTACAGAATACAATGTGGCTAATTATTTTATTTGCTTGTGAAACTATTCTCAGTTATTACCTACCCTCCATCCCCCATCTGTTCTTGCTGGTCCTATTTCTAATATCTCAAGGATATTTATCTTCTAATTATGTTCTACCATATATATATATACATACACATGCACATACATATACATAAATATTTGTATACACACATATATATAAACATACGTATACATAATCCCATTATATATTATGTATAAATTACATCATATACATATATATATACATATATATAAAAGTGAGAGAACCAGTCCTCCATCCCCACTTTTATTTTTAACTTGCTCTCATTCATTTCCTTATTGACAAAATGCACAGTATAGATTTTCTTTCTTTCTGATACTGCATAGCTTCTTACACTGTGTCTGGCTTTTTCATTCCTGTCACAGAAAAAAAAGTTATCCAGTAGCAGAAAATAAATCCATATGATACACAAATGATGATGATGCTATATCAGCCATTGTCCAACCAGGAGTCGACCAATCATATTGTTTTTCCTCGGTTTTCATAACATAAGAGAGTCCCAAGCAGCAGTCACAAAAGATTTCAGCAGCTAATAATCAATATAGAATACTCCACATTTACAGCCATGCCCAAGGGAACTGGTTTCCAGGTAGCATAATGTGTCTCTGGAACAAGTAGGCTGAGTGAGAGTGACATAGAGAAGCTGAGAGCTTTGACCTTATTTGAACTGGGAACCAGACACCAAAGAGTTTAGTATACAGTAAAATTCTTTATGATGTGGGGCATTTATGAAGAGGGGCATTAAAATATTTTATTGAATTTAACATTAATAAGGAGCATCTGTTTCCCACTTGCATAATAAAATGGGCCACTATTTTAGCAACTTGGGAGACAAGGTCTCCACTGTTCCTGGTTAGCCACCATCTCCCACATTTTCATATGGATTTTATTTTATGATGATGTATGACTTCTGCCGGAAATAGGTAGTTATCCTGAAATTGCATAAAATGCAGACTATAAAAAGAAGAAAATGTGCTGAAAAATGACTAAGGTCAGGGCCAAGCCCATTAGCAGCTGAAAACAGTCAAATAACTGACATATGTCCCCCGGTTGAGATGGGAAAGCCAAGGCAGCTTGCTTTTTCCTTGTAATTTGAGAGGGCTTCTTGCTCAGGAACCTGAATATCTCTGTGGAACAAATATAGTGTGAGAAGTCATTTCCCTCATGCAGCTGCCTCACATCTTCTACTTGAGATCTCTTGAACATGGATAAGAGACACATATATGTAGTAGAGACCTATGATGAGGATAAATTATTATTTAAATAATAAAAAAGATTGCACTAATCTTCTTAACATGAAGAGCTGTGGTCCAGTTTTGATATAACACAACTAGAAATAACTCAGAAACATTGGGTCATCTCCAGAAGTAAAAAGATCACACTGATTGAGTAGATTGAAAATTATGTTTATCAGGCACAATTCTCAGAACCATACAGTTTTATATTATTGAATATGAGAATGCAGCTTAAATTATGAGGCTGTGTGGCATAGTGAAAATTCAGAAGTAATAGAAGCTCGCACAATGCCTGGACAGATAGTAGGCCCTTAATAAATGTTTATTGACTGATTGACTTGGGAGCACATAATAGAAAGATAATAAATCCAAAAATTCTAACCATTAGGGAAAAGATTCCTTATTAGATAAAAACTGTTGGGAAAACTTAAAAACAGTTTAGGAAAAATTAGGTTTAGATCAATATCTATGGATACACAACCAAAAAGAAAAGAAGAAAGCAGATCTGAGCAAATGTTTCCAGAGTTAACCTATGGAACAAGCCCTATAATATTATACTTGACAAAGCTGAGGAGAAGGGAATAAGCCTTTATATTATACCTATCACTCCATTTTGAGATTTTCTTGACAAAGATATTGGAGGGATTTGCCATTTCCTTCTCCAGTTCATTTTACAGATGAGGAACTGAAGCAAACAGGGTTAAGTGACTTCAGAGCAGAACTAGTAAGTCCTGAGACTGGATTTGAGGAAGATGAGTCTTCTTAATTACAAGTCGAATGCTGTATCCACTGTGCCATTATCTGCTCTCTCCTGACTTACTTGGCCTCTTTCAAATCCCAGATACAATCCTACTATGTTTTCTTTATAATGTTTGTCTTATATATATATATATATATATATATATATATATATATATACATATATATATAATGTCTCTATCTAGTTATATGCATCTACTAATCTAACCTATATATCCATCTATCTTAGTTGAAAACATTTATGTAGACATTTTCATGTTATCTCCCCATTAGACTATGAGTACTATTAGACTCTGTTTTACTTTTCTTATTTTATGCCCAGGACTTACCCCTGTGACTGGAATACAATAGACATCTAATATATATTGACTGAGTGAAAGAAGAACTCAGATGCGTAGAATACTACAGCTGGAATTGAAGTTACTTGTTAACTGGATGGTGAGGTGGGAGAAAAGGAAAAGCAAGAGAACATTTTAATTTTTGGATGACTGGGAGGATGAAGGTCTCATGAATAGAAATCAGAAAGCAAAGAGAAGGGGTTGATTGGGAAGGATAACATAAAAGGCTCAGTTTGGGACATGTTGAATTGGAAGTGCTAGGGAGCTATTCAAGTTAAGTAGGCAGTTAAAAATAGGAGTCTGGAACTTGGGAGAAAAGCTGTAACTAGTGATGATTTAATGGGAGTCATCTCCATAGAGGTGATAATTGAAATCATACAGATTGCCATAGCAATAAAGAAATCAGAAAATCTCAGAATTGAAAGGTACCTTAAATGCTATCTAGTTGAACTTATACTTCTTATTACACCTTCAATCATTGGTCATTCAACCTCCACCCAAAGACTTGCATTAAAAAGGAGGCTCATAATTCTGAGGTTGGCCAATTCTTCTTACATCGGTCCTTAATAAGAGAGAAAAAAAAATGAAGGGGAGCTGTAACAGAACCTTTCAGGAATAGTAAGTCTACTCTTCTCCTCTTCTAGTTTCAGATGCCAGGAGCCTATGGATGTTTATTGAATATCCACAATGCATGTATTGTTATTGTTCAGTCATGTCTGACTCCACTTGATCCCAAAGACTTTTGTCCATGGAGTTTTCTTGGCAAAGATACAGGAGCAGTTTGCCATTTCCTTCTCTGATGTGCCACCATTTTACTGATGTGAATCAGAGGCAAAAAGAATTAAGTGACTTGCCCAGGGTCACATAGCTAGTAAGTGTCTGAGACCAGATTTGAACTCAAATCTTCTTGACTCCAAGCCTGGTGTTCTCTTTTACAGTACCACCCAGCTGCCCCACTGTGCCACAGAGTATATAAAGATGAATAAGATACTCTCTGCCCTTTAGGACATGACAATTATTTTGAAGAAGTAGATATGCACACAGCTAGTGGATTTTGGGGGATAGCAAGAACATCAATACCAAGAGGAAGGATGAGGACGGGAACTTAGCTGTCAGCATCTTCATTAAGAGGAAGGTCAAACATCTTGGTGATGCCCCTTCCCCTTCACTCCCTAAACATCAAGGCCCAAGAAATTATGTGAAGGCAGTCATACTTTAAATACAAGGGCCTTCTTAGCAAAAAAGAGAAGAGCTATCAGGAATGATCAAGGGAAGGGACAAATTGTGCCTTTTTCCCAATTAATGTACCTACTTGTATTCCTTTAAAACTTAGAAGGTCAGAAAAAACTAAGGACTAATGAAATCTTGTTCAAAGTTATCTAGAATGGGTGGAGGGTTGTCATTTTAATTATATTATTTGTTATTCATCCTTCTAGAAGAGCCAATGACATCATGGGTGATATCTTGACTGCTCATGAACTTGCTCATTTAAGTGAGGCAGAGTTGCACAAATACATCAATCTCAGTCTCTCCTCCAGATTCCCACTGCTGGAGCATTCCAGATATTGTGTGGAAAGCAGCACCTGAGAGATGATAGGCTTGAGGACAATCCAGCCAAAATGATGGAAATTAAGAAGGAAAATAAATGTACATCTGGTCAGCACAAAACAGTGTGTTTTCATTGTGAACTCATTTCCATCATAGTAGAATTAAGCAATTCAATTTATAGCTAGTGTGACTGAAACTTTTCTTTGAGATATCAGCTGTCAACCTCTGGAATGATTCTATTTATGGGTCTATTCCAGGAACAGTTAAAAAAAAAAAAAAGCCCTCCTGGGTACCTGAGCCAACATATATTACTTTAGTTATCAGTAGTAAAACTCAAACCTCTGGTAAACAGCATTCCAGTCAAAGAGAGGAACTAGATTCCTGGTGGGTTGTTTTTCCATTCAGTCTATCTCAGAGGCCTGACAAATTTCATCTTGTTTGTGCATTAAAGCTCTCTCTCATAATCAGGGAAGTAATTAAACTGCTGCTGAGATTCTGCTCTTTAGCTACATCATACAAAGGCAATAATCACACTTGTGAATAAAGGGCCCTTTGCTTTCCTCTCTAGCAAAATTATCTATTATTATCATTAGATTTTATTCCTATTCAATCCATATCATGGTCATCAATAGTTTAATGCACAGTAGGATCCGATCACAACGTCCACTTTCTAGAAAGCACTGATAAGCATTCCTCACCTTTTCATCGGCTTGGGTGAGCACTCTCTCTCTAGATTGGAGGATGTATGTTTCACATGCATTGCATTATAGGAAGTGTGAGTATAGTCATTCTCATCACTGTAGTCAGGACCGAGTAATGTCCGAGCCCAAGTTCCCATGTCATAGGGAGGGAGGGTCCCTCCAAATTCAGAGGGCAGGAATTCAGGGTGTATTAGTTGGTGAAGGCTGTTCAAATTGTTGCCATGGAGAAAGATCTAGAGGGAAAAAAACATAATAATAGAAAAAACCCTGAAACATAATAACTGAAAAACAACATGTATATATAAAGAGTCTACAATGAATTTCAGAAATAAAATCAAATTACTTGAGGGGGGAAAGTCTTTGTACTAGTACAGTGTTAAACATAAGAATACAAAGGCAAAAAAATTAATAATCCTACTTTCAGGAAAATTAAATTTCATAGGAATAATACATAGATAAGATGTAACACATACAATGCAAAAGTAAGGTCACCATAGCAGGGAAGAGATTATAAACTAAAGGGATTAGGGTAGGGGGGCAGTTTTGGGGGCAGACTAGAAAAGACATTCTACAGAAGGTGCAGCTTAAATTGATTCATCAAAGAAACTATGGATTGCAAAAAGTAGAGGTAAGAAGAAAGAAAGCATTCTAGAAACAGAGAAAGATATGGTGGTGCAGTATAGAGCATCATCCATATGATGTACAGAACAGGATCTCAGAATAAGTAGGAATGTGAGAGGCTACTTAGTCTCTGAACAAGAATTCCTACTGCAAAAATATCTAAAAAATAGTCATCTAGACTTTGTTTTGATGACCTGTGAGGGGAAAACTCATTACTCCCTTACCACTATTCCCTTACACAATCCATTTTACTTTGGGGTAGCACTAAGTATTAGGATGGGTCCACAAATTTCTTATATCAAAGCCAAATATACTTCCATATCAGGATTACTCAGAATTCTTAGTTCTTCCTTCTGAGGCCAAGGAGCACAAGTATAACCCTCCTTTTATATGATAGCCCTTTAGGCACTTGAATTTACCACTCAGATCTCTCCAGAGTGCTTTTTTTTCCTAGGCTAAACACTTTTACTTGGTATAATCAATCATCTTTATGAACAGAAGTTAATTCCCTTTCATTCCACCAACATGGTTACATTCCAAGATATAGTTTGGGGATGACATTTAGATACATGGTCAAAGTTAAGTATCTTTTGTAGGAAAGTGTTACTACTTGTGTTTCAGAATAAAAATGTATTTGTTGCTTGGGAAAGGGAATGGGGACAATCCTGAAAAAATGATAGATCTAACATTATTGAACCTGAACCAGTTTTACAGATCTGATCAATTTCTGATTATCTAAAGTAACGGGAAAATAGACTGATAAAGATATTTTAGAGTAACAGATAATCCAAGTCCTGCATATACCATCTTTCCAGCTTGCCTTTATATCTCTCTCACAATGGTAATGCCCCCCTGCCCTGCTTCTGTTCCCCCTCTCCATACCTAGCCTATTCCTATCTGTCCTATAAGACCTATCTTCAATCTTTCTACTCAGAGTTTTTCACTAGCTGTTTTCCTTTTCTGAGTTGCTCTTCCTCTTCTTCTCTGTCTCCCAGCTTCTTTCAAGTCCTAAGTAAAATCCCCACCTATCGGTGGGATACATAGTTGATTTCTTACTGTCTTCCCCATTAGATTGTGAACTCTTTGAAAACCGGGACTGATTTTTACCTTTTCTTACATAGCTAGGTATTATTAATACCTAGCACAGTGCCTGGCACAAATGCTTACTGACTGACTAAAGCTTTATCACCCACTCCATCCCACCAAGATCAGAGGATCATAGATTTAGAAATGGAAGGGTTTTTGAGAATTCTCACATTTACTGATGGAGAAACTGAAACCTGGAAAGGGTAATCATTTTATGTAAGGCTAGCCAGGTAGGGCCAGAGCTCAGAATTACACTTCTCTCTTTTAACAGTTTTCTTTCACTTGTACAATGTCCTTTCTTTGAACTCTAATAGTATGTTAGAGTCTATACCACAAAATTTAGTTATTCATTATATTCAGTCTTTCATTATTTTCCAATTGAATGCTCCAATATGTATCCTCTGGGCAGGTAGGTAATGCAGTGCATAGAGTGTGAGGCTGGAAGTCAAGAAGATTTATTTTCCTGAGTTCAAATCAGGTCTCAAACACATCCCTCTGTGTGACTTTAGACAAGTTACTGAACCCTGGTTGCCTTAGTTTCCTCACTTGTAAAATAAGCTGGAGAAGGAAATGGCAAACTACACCAGCATCTTTGCCAAGAAAACCTCAAGTTGGATGCAACTGAAAAACAATTAAACTGTTCTCTGTTGAAATTGTAATCCTCTCGCAGGCAGACGTCTTGTCTTATCCTACTTTCATGCAACTAACAGTGTCCGGCATGGCACTTGGCATGTAGTAGGTATTTGGCTAATATTTGCTGAATTAATTGAAATATTTGGTTTGATAATTCCTGACTTTTTAAAAATCATGCTACTTATTTTCCTAAATAACTTTTGGGGCTAATACTAAAATTAGTTTGTTTTTTCTGAGAACACGTTGATATTGCTAGAGCAGAATGAAGGTGGAAGTCAGCCTGAGATTAACAGCTTTCTGTATAGTCCACATTAACAATAATTCACATATATTTGTAGTTCAAAATTAGGAATCTTTCTAAGGAGGTGAAAAAATCTTAGGCCTACTCCCATCACAATCTGTATACTAACTTAGATTCCTTCTCACTTCCTTACCTCCTACTTACTCCTATGCATGATGTTACTACCATATATGCATGATGTACCTTACCTCTATTTCCTGCTTTCCCTTGCTTCCTTCAAGATTCCAAATTCTACCTTCTGCAACGTAACTTCTCTGGTTCCCTTCATGTCTGGTGCTTTTTTTCTGAGATTACACATGTACACAAATACATGTATGATATACACAAGGTACACATATGCATAGACATAGAAGTGCATTTTGCATATGTATACATGAATATGTATGTATACACACATGCACACTACATCTATATCTAGAAGCCATCTACACTAAGTGCCTCTATTTTTTCTCCTCTCCCTCTCTTCTAGACCCTATTCAGCCTGGTTTCCAACATCTTCATTCAACTGAAACTGCTCTTTTACAAATCTCCAGAATCATGTCTCTATTATTTATGTTTCCTCTATTAGAATATGTGTTTCTTACAAGGACTATATGTACCTTTTTTTGTATCCTAGGGTTTAATTCAGTGACCGTTACATAGTAAATGCTTAATAAATTCTTATGGACTGACACCCTCAGATAAACACATGCTGTAACACCAATACAGTCACACAAGTGTGTGGAGATTGGAGTTTCAAAGGCTTCATCTTTCTAGCAATACTGAGCCCAATGGTAAACTGTACCATATGAGGCAGCCCCTGGGTTCCCTTTATGGGATAAGAAACAAAGAGGCATTTAAGAAATAAGATCATGTGAGAGGTGAATTATCCTGATCTTTAGGTATAAAGGAAAGGAAGATGGAGCTTATAACAATACCTCTAATCTCATACTGGAAAAGGATACTATTGCCCATCTCATTGTCTCATAAAATACATGAACCTATTGGGAGCAGAGAGAAACTCCACGGGAAAAAAGTCAAGTAGAAGTGAAGGAAAGGCAGGAAATAGTAATCTTTCTGTCCTGGAAGCTGGTCCCTATTCTGTATAGACTACAAAGGTGAAGAGATGCTTTCTCTCTGTCTCCATCTTTCACCCCTCATCCTCCCTCCCTTTCCTCTTCTCTGTTCTCTCTTCTCCTCCTCCTCTTCTTCCCCTCATTTCTTCTCTTTTTTGTTCTCTCTCTGTGTCTCTCTGTTTCTTTCCCTCTCTCCTCTCCTCCCCTCCTCTCTCTCCCTCTCCCTCTCTCTTTCCCTCTCCCTCTCCCTCTTCTTCTCCCTCTCCCTCTTCTTCTCCCTCTTCCTTTCTCTCACTGCTTCTCCCTCTCTCCCTCTCCTTTTCCTTCTCTCTCTCTGTTTCTCCTTTTCCCTCTCTCTCTCTTTCTCTCTCTCTCTCTTCTGAATTCCTGGCCATAGATTTTCGATCTTGGGTGAGGAAAATATTTTCTCCTTCACCATTAGGAAATCTCTCATGAGTCTTGGAAGTTTACTCTGTACAAGGTCAGGGGTTTTTATAATTCACAAAGCAAGGAAAAAATTCCAACAGATAAGCTTCCCAGCTTTATGTCATTGCTTCTCCTCAATGGGAAATTCCACTGGAATAAGGTCATATAGAGGGTAATAAAACATGTAAATCCAGTAGGCTAGATTTTCTTGAGAAATGAGGTGTTACCCACTTAGGAGTGTTAAATAGCTGAGACTAGGAAGTCTGAGAAAGAGAGAAGTTCTAAATCCAAGAAACATGGATGGGCAAAACTGTTCTGAGATAATAGTTCCTTTAGTATCATCAACTTTAATGTTTTGTTTCTCCCTATCCTTTGGTTCTTTCTCAATTTTCTAGATATATATGTCCCTTCATCTTTAAAAAGCCCTCATTATATGTCACTATCAGGATGGACTATAATATATGTCTTCTACTCTTCTTAGCTAAATCCTTGAAAATCCATCTACAGAAGTTGTTTTGTTGTTATTTTTATGTTTTGTTTATTTTCTTTTTAAATACACTATTATTTCAAATTTCCCTATTACTACTGAGGACATCACCATGTTCCCAGTTATCCAGGTCCACGATCATAGCTTTGGCTCCTCATGGTTACCCCATTTCAGTGTCTGTGACATCTCTCAAATATTTCCTTGTCTCTTTACTAACAAAGCTATCTGTTTTCTTCAGGCCTTCATGACCTCTTGTCTACACTTTTTTTTGTTTGTTTGCTGAGGCAATTGGGGTTAAGTGACTTGCTCAGGTTCACACAGCTAGGAAGTATTAAGTGTCTGAGGCTGGATTTGACTCCAGGTCCTCCTGACTTCAGGACCAGCACTCTATCCACTGCATCATCTAGCTGCCTCTCTAGTCTGCACTTTTGCAATTGCCTTCTAACTGATGTCTCTATCTGATCTACTTAATCCAACTTTTATATAATTAATTACCAAAGAGACTTCCTAAAAGTATGTCTAACTCTATCATTTCCTATAAACTCTAGTGGTTCTCTATTACCTCAAGGATCAACTCTAAAATCCTTTGGGATATAAAGTTATTTATGATTTTACCCCTTCACACTTTTCCAGCCTTCTTCCCTCCCCTTTCCCCATCCCTACTCAGTCATATTGTCTACTTACTGTTCCTTGCCAAAGATACCCTGTCTCTTATCTCCAAGCTTCTGTACTGGGATAATCCCCATGACTAGCATGCCCATCTTCCTCTTCTCTATCTTGTTGAATCCCTGATTTCCTTCAAGATTCAACTCAACTATGACTTTTTCTAGGAAACTTCCTAATTTCCCCAGTTCTTAGTATCTTCTTCCAAAGTATATTTCCTCTATACTGTATGTATATGGTATGTGCCTATTTGTATACATGTTGCCTTTCCCTTTAGAATATAAACTCAGTGATGGTGGGAACTGTTTCATTTTGGGTTGATGGAGGGAACTGTTTCATTTTGGGTTGATGGTGGGGAATGTTTTATGCTTGTATCTTAGGACCTTATACAATGTCTGACACATAATTGGTCCTTAGTAGATACTTGGTGATTGCCAGAGGTCTGTCCTTAGAGTCAAGAGGACCTGGATTCACATTCTGCTTTTGACAAATGCTAGTTGTTTGATCCTGGGTAATTTACTTGACTTCTTAGGGTCCCAGTCACAGAAGTTACAGATGAATCTCCATTCACATTTGCACCCTCTGAAGAAAGTTTCCACATCAGAAGTTCTCTCCACCATTGAAATCATAGCTCTGGACCAAAAATAAATAAATACATTTTCCTATCCATAGATCTTGTTTAAAAATTGAATGGTGAGAGATTTAAAATGTTTGTGAGAAGGAGCCAGGAACCAAGAGCAAAGGAGTAAACCAACTTGTAAACATTCCTAGGGGTAATAATAAATTTACAAGACAAAACTGGAGCTCTTAAAATATTCCATGATTAGGAAACTGTTTGGCCCCATAGCTTTCTTTCACAAGCTTTTACAGGAAAACAAGCACCTGCTCTTCACAGGCCATCAACATTTCCCTAGTTTGTGTCTAGGGCTCTGAAAACAACTCAGCTCTGCAGAATTATTGATTAAATCCAGGCCATTTGCAAACTCCAGCTGAGGCTCTAACACTCAGTGGCTATACAAAAATACCCATCACACAGAGCAATTAAAAAACAGGGCTTGAGAGAACACAGTAAAGAAAAGACATGACAGAAATCACTCCAAATTTCCTGCTTATGAAGACATATGCCTAAAGACATATACACATTGAAATCTTTTTTTAATTACCCTTTTCCTTGTCTTGTCTTTGAGGAATGGTTTGATTAGTGTGTACAGGGCATGAATGTACCAGGGCTGATTGACAAAATGGACTCCTCCAAAGCGAGCAGGAAAACTGTCCTGTAGTGAAGAAAGAAATGGAGACCAATTAACAAACACACCAGGGTTAGCAGGGAGACAGCAGGACTCCAGACCAGAGAACAAGGCTGTTTCTTATCCATGAGTGAGGCACTCACTAATGAATGTGAGAGGAGGAAAACACACACTTATTCCCTCGCTGTTAAATTCTTTTATTCACTTCCTCCCCTTTCCCCATCAACTCCAACTCTTTTCATGTCTGTCTTTTGGTGTTGGAAGTTTTAAAAAGACAATCAATAGGTGGGTGGACTGCCTTTCCATGGGTCTATAGCTGTGGCTATTTCTTACTCTGCACCGTGGAGTCTATTCAGTGTGAAGGGATGGGGGGATTTGGGGCCTGGGGGAGAATCTGAATTCTAATTCCTCTCTTTTTGTCCTGAAATCAAGGTTTTGGTTCCCACACACATTTGACACATGATTTCTTTCTTCACCCCTACGTCCTTCAACACAGATCCAGCTCACATTATCATAACAGTAGCTGAACTTTCTGGGTCAATGAATACAGGAGTAAGGACCCAGGAAAAGAATTGAAAATGCTCATGGGTACTCAGAAAGAGGAGGGCACAATGGAAATAATCAAATCTAGTCCAGTGTTAGATCCTTGGACAGGCTTCCACTGAGTACAAAGAGGGATGAGGTAGGGGTTGAAGTATTTGATTTCTCCAAGGGAAATATAAATTCGATCCAAAAATAATGTACTACCCACTAACCTCAATAGCTTGAAGTGATGAAGGGCAGAATGAGCAGAACCAGAAGAATGTTGTATGCAGTGACAGCAATATTTATTAAAGAATGAATTTGAGTGAATAAGTTATTTTGAGTATTATAAACACCCAAGTTAATTAAAGAGAACATATGGAGAAGGACATTATCTGGATATGGAAAGGGAGCTAATAAATTTATAATATAATTATATATATATACACATACATAATATACATGCCTATTTTGTGTCTGATGATGGCCATCTCTATGGTGGGGTAGGATAGAAAAACAGGAGAAAAAAATTTACGTACTAATTTTATTGTATATTTGAAAAGTATAGCAATTTGTACATAGTGGATTTGTAATTTTATGTACAACCTTCTTTTTATTGTATTATGTTATGGAAATGCTTTTTGTATTCCATAAATACTTATTAATGTAATAAAAAAGGGGTTGAGGAACCATTCTGGAATTCCATCTTGAAGAAGAATCCTGAGCACAAGAGAAAGACCTCTGCTGCAATGAGGCTACAATGGGTAAAATATTTCAGGAGGTTTTGCCTTCATGGTAATATAGGCCATATGGGATAAACTAATCTGAATAGAGGTCTGGGGCCTCTATTATTACCTGGAAAATGTAGGACACCTGAATTCCTGATCTACTTTGTGGGTTTTATGACTTGAGCCCAAGGTTAAAACTTAGACTAAGTTTAAGACTAAAGACTTTAGACTAAAACTAAAACTAAGAAAAACTTAGATTTTGTAGAAGTTTTAAACCAGTCATCATCATCATCATCATCATCACCATCATCATCACAATAATAGATAGCATTTATATAATCTTAAGGTTTTTAAAGTGATTTACATGTTATCTTATTGTAGAGATAAATACCCTGCCCAAAGTCTTCATATCTGCATTATTAATTTAGTACTAAAATTGTACATCAGAACCAGTTATCCTCTTCCATTCTCAAGAGAATAAAATGAAGAAAAAAACCAGCATTCCAGTGAATGTGCATCTGATTATATTCATTCTATTTGCTGGAACCCTGGATCTTTTTATCAATATGAAAAGTAACATAAGGTCATGAGATGATTATCAAATATTAGATGTTACTGCATCAATAATCAGTGGATTTTGCTCCTAATATTCTTGACCCAGTGGACTGATCCCAAAGTAGCCTTGATAGGATATCAAACCACAAGGACTCAACCTAGGAGAGACCTAGATGGAAATGGATATCTGAGCTGATGGTAGTCACAGAGATGTCCATATTGCTGCCCTATAAGCAGAGACGACCTACACACCAGAGTTCATGGCATTTACTCTCCAAGAATGCTTCTTGACTCTCCCTTCCACCAAATGGCCTTATAGACTGTCCACCCTACTCAGTGGGGTGATAATATAGCCATCAGTAGAAGCTGAAGCCTAAGCCAGATCTATTCTGGCTGGCTAGAAAAGGTGAGCAATTCAAGTACTCTATAGTCAGTTGCTTTGGACCTCTCACAACAGATTTCCAAATGAGCCAGTTAGTCAAGTCCAGAACTTCCATTCCCATCCTTTCTTCCAAAACAATTAAAATAGAATTGCAGATAAGGCCAGAGACATAGCTCCTCAGACTGCTGAGAAAGAGGAGCCATCCTTTGCTAGCAAGTTCTTTTAAAAATCACCTACACAAAAATTTCTTTTTCCCTCACCTTCTCATTCTCCCATTTCTCATTTTTAATTCACCTCAGCTTGACTTTTCCTATTGTACCCTTTGAGCCCTCAGCAATGGATAAAAGGTTGGATTGGATTTAAGAAGACCCAAGTTTGAATACTCCCTAAAATAGGTGTGATATCCTGGGCAAATATTTAAATTTTCTTGGCCTCAATTCTTCATCTGTAAAATAAAGTGATTAAAGTGGATGACATTTGAGGCCCCTTCCAACTTTAAATCTATGATCTTCCACTGACTTTGTCCATTACAAGTTTATATTATCTAATTTCCACATAGATGGCACAAGGGATAGAGCACTGAAGCTGGAGTCAGGAAGACCTGAATTCAAATTCAGTCTCAAACACTAGCATATGACCCCGAAAAAAGGCATTTAACCCTATTTGCATTAGTTTCCTCATCTACAAAAATGAACTGGAAAAGGAAATGGCAAATCACTTCAGTATCTTTGCTAAAGAACAAAAAACAAAAACAAACAAACAAACAAAAAATATGCCTTAATGGGGCCATAAAGAATCAGACATAACTGCTGATCCTTTACCACAGCCAATCCTTTTATTTTTCCCTGCTTGATTCTCTATTGCTTTTTTTTTTATAAGAATCTATTTCACACTTTCTCTTCTCTTCAGAAAATGATTTATCCCAATTTTCTTTGAGCAGAAAATGTCTTATACTTTGTTTAAAAAAAAATGTTGTGAGCTTCCTCTTTTTTCCAATTGCACTGGGATATAAAAGAAGACAAAATAGGGTCTCTGTGCTTAAGGAGCCCACTTTCTTATTTCTTTTTTCATTTTTTTATAGCTTCTTATTTTTACAAATACAAATATAATTTTTT
>JAJPUD010001174.1:466305-476567 GCA_023553655.1 Myrmecobius fasciatus | reverse complement strand
TCTCTCTCTCTCTCTCTCTCTCTCTCTCTCTCTCTCTCTCTCTCTCTAATTTATGCAGTTCCAATTTCCACACTTTCCCCTTCCCTTGCCACGCCAGGCTAAGGGAGCGTCAGGTTAGTGGTATGCTTCTGTTAAGATGGGACTTAATCTTTTTTTTATTTTATTTTATTTGCGAAACATATGTATGGGTAATTTTTCAACATTAACCCTTACATAGCTTTCTGTTACAGATTTTTCCCCCCAACTCCCCACCCCTCCCCTAGATAGGATATCCACCACGTGTTAATTATGTTAAAATATTTGGCAAATCGAATATATGTATACATATTACCAAACTTATTGTTGTGGAAGAAAAATCGTATCTACACAGAAGACATATCAGATAAAGGAAACACAATGTAAGCAAACATCAATCAAAAGTATGAGAATGTTATGTTGTGGTCCACATTTCACATCCCTCTCTCTGGGTGTATATGGCTTTCTTCAGTGAACAATTGGAGGTGGTTTGAAACATTTCATTGTTGAAGAGAGCCATGTCCATCAGAATTGATCGTCATATAGTACTGTTGTTGCCGTGTATAATGATCTCCTGGTTCTGCTCCTTTCACTCAGCATCAGTTCATGCAAGTCTCTCCAGGCCTCTCTGAAATCATCCTGCTGGTCGTTTCTTACAGAGCAATAATATTCCATAACATTCATATACCATAATTTGTTCAGCCATTCTCCAATTGAAGGGCATCTATTCAGTTTCCAGTTTCTAGCCACTACAAAAAGGGCTGCCACAAACATTCTTGCACAGGTGGGTCCCTTTCCCTCCTCTAAGATCTCTTTGGGATATAAGCCCAATAGAAATGCTGCTGGGTCAAAGGGTATGCAGTTTGATAACTTTTTGAGCATAGTTCCAAATTGCTCTCCAGAATGGCTGGATCTGTTCACAGCTCCACAAACAATGCATCAGTGGATGGGACTTAATCTTAATGGATAAGTTGTCTCAGTTACCTTGAGGATTTGTACATCTCCTTTTTCAGAACTAGTCCACTACAAGCCCTCTAAGTGGTCTGATCTATACCTGACTTAATGTAATTATCAATTATAGGAATTGTGCAAAAAATGTTATTGTGTTATTTAAACCTAGCCCTGTGTGGCTGGATCATCTCTTTGTATTGTTTAGACACTTAACTATGGACTCCTGTATGCTGACCAGAAGCACTAGATTCAAAAATTGATGCAAGTTAATTTCTACCAGATTCTTCTGATGACTCCCATATCTGCCAAACTTGTGGATCTGGACTCCTGATCAGCTAAAGAAAGCCCCTCCTCCTCCTGAGTAAATGGCACAATCCTCCAGGGCCCTCAAGGTTCAATTAGTATGGACCCAAAAGTAGATGACATCCAGGTGAAATAACTTTCCCAAGAGTCTCCTTTTATGTGCCCAATCACCAAGAGGGTGTTGGTATTTGCTCCCCCTGCTGACTGGGCAGCAACACTAGTAGGGGACCTGAAGGGTGAAGTCGGTTGCGGGAACAAGCCACTGCGAGTGCAGTGTATGACGTCTTTAGCCTCCTCCCTTCTGGGGTAGGAGGTCCCATTCAGTCTTTTTTGCTGCTGGAAAGCTATCTATTCTCCTAGTTATCTATCTCTCTTAGAGTCCCTATAAAAGATGTGCTTTATGACAAAGCTTTTGGCCAATTCTTTTTTAGGACTAAATACTCTATGAGATAGTCTCTCCTTCCTCACAGCATCTTCCCTTTAATGGCGTCTTTCTCTTTATTATAATAAACTCTGGTTAGTCTGCTAAACTCCTCTATGGATTTAGCCAGCCAGTCAATGTCATACTCGCACCTCATGGCATATTCCTTTAATGGCTTCTTCCCAATCCCTTTCCTTGTTAACTCTCTCAAATCTATTTGTATTTACCACTCCTGATGCCTATTTTGCCTCTTCATTTGTCTGTAACCTTTTCTCTTCGGTAAATGTACCTTTTCATCACTTGTGCCTTGTGTTTCAAATGAGGAACTGCTACTCGGACCCCATCCCTATGAATGTACTTGCTGTGCTGGTTGATATGGCATTTCTCTTAAAAGTCTAGATGCCACTTAATGTAGAATTACTTGCTATCTGCTGATACCTGAAAAAGTCACTGTCACTGTTTCCATGATGTGAATTCTAGTCTTCCACTGTCCTACTGCATTGTTTGGCATTATTCTAAGAGATGTATTTTTCATCGCATTAATATTTGTGTATAAACATGGACATACACGGAGCAATCTCCAGACAAGAGCTAAGCCAGCTTTTGCAGGGGAAAAGCATGAAGATGTCCTAATATCAGAAACAGACAGAGCCCTTAAGAATGAGGACATTTGGGGGATTGGGGATGGGAAGAACGTCCAATTAAGGCCGTTGATGTTCAGACAGGTGAACTAACTTGAGAATGTTTTCTAATCCTGTTACAGAATTTGGATGCTAGCGTTATGCCTGAGGAATGAACAGCAAAAAGTTATTCCCAGTACTGTAGCTTTGTCTGGCCGCTGAGAGCAAAGAATTGCTTAAACAAGTAAGAGCTCTTGAAATCAGAGGAGGCATCCTTCCAGAGACGCTGAATGGCACAATTATGCCCATACTTTGTCTAGAAGAGGCAGAAGCCACATTCCCTGAGATATACAGTGACCACAGGCCCCAGATTAGCCTTTACTTGGGAGCATGAATCATGTCCTGAAGGAGAGGAGTAATCAAGGGAGACCAGCTGAACATGAGTGTATGGTGGGATGCTGGTAGGCTCCTGAGGCAAGACACAGTGATGAGATTGTCAGAGAGTCCACAGGAGGAAGGCTGCGAGGGCGGTGGAGAGCCTCAGAGACAGGGCCAGATGTTACTTGGTAAGAATGTATATAATCCTAGCTTTGATATTTAAGGGAGTAGAGCAGAAGACATCAATATTAATTGTCTCTACCCCCATGCTGCACAAAAGAGAAAAGCATATTGAGTTCTTCTTTGGGGTTGAGTAACATGTACAGAGGCTGATACAAATAGTCCCTTGTGGCTCCTGAGAATGCAGGCCCAAGGACACATCACAGACTGTGCTAATACATGTGATATGAACACTAAATTCATTCAGTTCCTATTATCAGAAATAATCAAATGTGCCCATCTTATCTCAGCATAGAACGATATGAAGCTGAAACTCTTAGTCATTCATTCATCCAGGCTCTATCTTCTCAGTTGTTAAAAATTCTAATTCACCCACCTGTGCAAGAATGTTTGTGGCAGCCCTTTTTGTAGTGGCTAGAAACTGGAAACTGAAGGGATGCCCATCAATTGGAGAGTGGCTGAATAAATTATGGTATATGAATGTTATGGAATATTATTGTTCTACAAGAAATGACCAGCAGGATGATTTCAGAGAGGCCTGGAGAGACTTGCATGAACTGATGCTGAGTGAAATGAGCAGAATCAGGAGATCAATGTACACGGCAACAACAATACTATATGACAATCAATTCTGATGGACATGGCTCTCTTCAACAATGACATGTTTCAAACCAGTTCCTATTGTTCAGTGATAAAGAAAGTCATATACACCCAGAGAGAGGGATGTGAAATGTGGACCACAACGTAACATTTTCATGATCTCTATTGACATTTGCTTGCATTGTGTTGCCTTTCTCTGATTCTTTTTTTTTTCTTGTAGATAGGATTTTTCTTGCATAACTTCTCAAGCATTTCAACATTATTAACATGTAGTGGACTTCCTGCCATCTAGGGGAGGGGAGGGGACTGGGGGTAAAAGTTGTAATGGAGAGCTTTGTAAAGATCAATGTTGGGGAACTACCCATACATATGTTATACAAATAAAAAGCTTTAAAAAAATTCTAATTCATCTTGTCTCCAACCTCTGAGACTTGTCTTGACTAGCATATCTTTAGATAACCAAACTCTTTCCTGGTACTTCCCCTAACCCCTTAGATTCTGCCCCCACCCCCCTGCTCCATTCCCCTGAGACCTTAAAAGTTCTGTTTCCCAAAAGCAAGTTGCTCAGTCACATGCCTCTAATTGGATTTTCTAATCTAACTGATGGACACTTACCAACTGGACCAAATAGGCACTGAGGGTGATGCATCCAGTGAAGGAGACTGAATGATTACAGAACAGGAAAAGTGGACCCAGAGACAGCTCCTTTCATCTCCCAAACTGCTACCAAGGTTATAGGGCACAGATTCAACCCACAGAACACAAAATACAGAGAGCCAAGGAGGCATGGCTGCCAGCCCAGATGTAGATACACAAACCCACAAAGATCCTGATGGTTAGCCTTCAGTACAGGAGAACTAGGTTCAGTTATGATGTTTTAGAGAAAGCTGAAGATGCAATTGCACATGTCTAGAGGCAACATTAGAGATTACTCATGTGAAAAGTGCTTGTTTGCTGCTGTACATGTGAATCACTACATGCTTGAGAAAGCTTGTTTTTATTTTGCTGTTAAGTTCACTTGATTTTGTTTCATGCTATGTTCAGGCTACAGTAACATCTGCTAATTAGTTTGTATCTAAGCTGCTTATCACCAGGCCTAGTGATATTGATATTGTTGCCACTGGCTGGCTTTGCTCCGTCAGTGAGCCATATTGTGTGCGAGGGATATGCATGCGATTTCAAAATCTGTGTGCTATATATCCTGTATGTAGTTAGATGTGTTGTCACTGACATGTCCTTGCAAGTACGGCTCTGTATAATGCCATCCGTGTCTACTGTACATATTGTTCCAGTGTACTTGTTTTATTTCCGTTTCAACAGGACCAAAAGAATTGTTGGTTGCCCATGATGCCAAGAAAATCATACCTGTTGTTTCAAAGCACTGGTGTTTGTGTTCATGCTGTGTCTAGTGCAGGTTTTAGGACCTGCTCCAGCTGATCTTTGCAAGGGACAGAAAAGAGTTTCAGTCCAGGAGAGGAATGTGACCCCTGTCCCAAAGCTCATATTTCAAAGCATGGAGAAGAAGCCAACTGTACTTCCACCCTTACTGAAGGAAAAGACTGAGAAAACCTAAGAAGAGCAGGCAGTTTCTATGACATCTCTCTATCTTCAGCTTGCCACACTAGAGACTTGGGGGTGACATCCACATCTCACTCTTGTTCAAGCCGAGTTACCTCGCTACTAACTAATGAGATAGTTCCTTCTCTCTGTATTGTCTGGAACATAATCTCACTTTATATATGTATGTATGTATGTATGTTTATATGCGTATATCTTCTCTGATTTCTGTTTTGCTATGATTTGTATAAAGGAGTTTCTTTGCTATTTCTTATATGTTCATTGTAGAACTGGTTTTAGGAGGGAAAGGGGTAAGCCTTGGATGTAAAGCTTAAAATGAGAGAAGTTAGTTGGAACCCAATCATATTCCCATGATGAACAATATTTAAGGGAGCAGACAGCTACACTTCTAGCCTGCTATCCCTCTCTGAGGAGGGCAAGACTGGTAGCCTCTGGCTCCAACTTCCTGCTTTCCCTCCTGGCAGGAATGAATGTCTCCCTTGGAGAAAGATAGCAGGAAAAGAGGCAAAAGACGTCTTTTTTGAATACCTTAGAATCATATTCACATCCCCTCATATGTATATAGGTATGTGTGTATATATAAGGATCATATGTATATATGTGTTTATGTGTATATCTATCTGTCTTTAAAGACAGAATCTTATATATACCAAAATATTCTGATAGCACTTTTATGGGAACAAAGAACTAGAATCAAGGTAGACAGTTGCCCATCAATCAGAATGAACAAATAAATTGTGATATATTAATGTAATGGAATATCACTGCACTTTAAGAAATTATAGCTATGAAGAACTCAAATAAACAAGAGAAAACTTATGAAATGATTTTAAAAAAAGTAAGCAGACTCAGGAAAGTGATATACACAATAACTACAATAATGTAAGTGGAAATAATGGCAACAAAAGCAAAACCCAGGAAACCAAACACTATAAAAATTATAAAGATCAAGCTTTGCCCAAAGAGGAGAGAAGAAAATGTCTTTCCCTCTCCTTCTTTTCTTTGCAGAGGTGGGGGACTGTGGGTATGGAACACATTGTGTACACTATCAGACTCAGTTGATGGGTTGGTTGTTTTGCTCAACTGGTTTTTTTTTCTTTTTCTTTTAATCCTTTGTTACAAGGCATGGTTCTTTGGAAAAGGGAGGGGAGGGGCTATATTTTAAAATGAAGGTGATATAAAAACAAAATACCATAGTAAAAATGCATAATCAAATGCTTTTTTAAGTTAACAAGAAGCACAGTGGTATCTTGCATTTTCTGCACCGTTCAGTGAATTGGGGTACAAATATTTAGTCTGCTCAAGAATCTTATTTTCAATTAAGACAACCATGAGGTACCACTACACATCTCTCAGATTGGCTAAAATGACAGGGAAAGATAACGACAAATGTTGGAGAGGATGTGGGAAAATTGGGGCACTAAGACTTTGCTAGTGGAGTTGTAAACTTATCCAACCATTCTGGAAAGCAATTTGGAACTATGCCCAAAGGGCTATCAAACTGAGCATACCCTTTGACTTAGCAGTGCCATTACTGGGTCTGTATCCCAAAGAGATTATAAAAAACAGAAAAGGACTCACATGTGCAAAAATGTTGGTATCAGCCCTTTTTGTAGTGGCAAGAAAATGGAAACTGAATGGATGCCCATCAGTTAGAGAATTGCTGAATAAGTTATGGTATATGAATGTTATGGAATATTATTGTTCTATAAGAAACAATCAGCAGGATGATTTCAGAAAGGCCTGGAAAGACTTACATGAAATGATGCTGAGTGAAATGAGCAGAACTAGGAGATCATTGTACACTATAACATCAAGATTATGTGATAATCAACAATAACGGACTTAGCTCTTGTCAGCAATACAGTGATCCAAGACAATTCCAATAGAATTGGAATGGAAAGTATCATCCACATACAGAGAACTCAAATGGATTAAAGCATTTTTGTTTGTTTGCTTGTGTTTTTCCCTTTTGGTCTGATTTTTCTTGCACAACATGATGAATATGGAAATATGTTTAGAAGAATTGCACATGTTTAACCGATATTGGATTGCTTGCTGTCTAAGGGAGGGAGAAGGGGAAGGAGAGGGAAAAAAATTTACTAAGGTTTTGCAAAGAAGAATGTTGAAAACTATCTTTGCATGTATTGGAAAAATTAACTATTGTTAAAAATCTTATTTGCAAAAGTCTGCCTATTCCCTCCTCACATTTTCACAGAGAATGCTTTTGATATCCAAATACTTTCCTCTTATGAAGATTTTGTCCAGCTAGGCACTTGGGCTGGTAATTATTCACATTTTTTACTTCCCCCTTTTCAGTAAGAAAGTTCAAGAAGAAATTGAAACATTTTGCACAAACAATATCAATGCAAGTAGTCGATAAGAAGAAAAGCTGTCAGTTGAGGAAAAACGATCTTCCTAGCCAATCTCTAACAAGAATATGATATCCAAGACAGGTAGGGGACCAATATCTGAAAGACAAAAAGCCATTGCCCAGTGGATAAATACTCAAAGGGTTGACATGACGGTTTTGAGATGAGTTTTTCTCTGAGAACTAGTTGCTGTTGTCACAAAGAACAAAAACTAGCTTTCAAAAAAGAAAGAATTGAAAACTATTAACAACTACAGCAAAGACTGCTCTAATCCTACTATCAATAAAAGAAACGCAAAATAAAACAACTCTTAAGGTTTCATCTCCCACTCATAAATCGTCAAAGATGATAAAGCAGGGCAGCTAGGTGGCACAGTGGATAGGGCACCAGCCCTGAAGCCAGGAGGACCTGAGTTCAAATCTGGTCTCAGACATTTAACATTTCCTAGCTGTGTGACCCTGGGCAAGTCACTTAACCTCAATTGCCTCAGCAAAAAAAAATGATAAAGGATTGAAATAGTCAATGTTGGTAGGATGGGAAAAGAAAAGCATACTTGAGACTGCCAGAATACTCTACTACTTTCCTTCACAAAATGTTGTTTCCCACAATCATTTACATTACCTGTTCTTTTGTTTTCTTATTTTCTTTTTTTTTTAATTTTTATTTTATTTGCATAACATATGTGTGGGTAATTCTTCAACAATAATCCTAACATAATCACTCTTTATATCCAGATCATGAACCCATTTAGATCTTATCTTGGTATGTGGTGTTAGATGTGGGTCAAGCCCTAATTTCTTCCACACTAGTTTCCAGTTTTCCCAGCAGTTTTTGTCAAATAGTGAATACTTATCCCAAAAGCTGGGGTCTTTGGGTTTATCAAAAACCAAATTGCTATAGTTATTGCCTAGTTTGTCTTGTGATTCTATCCTATTCCACTGATCGACTACTCTATTTCTTAGCCAGTACCAAATGGTTTTGATGACCGCTGCTTTATAATATAGTTTTAGATCTGGTACAGCAAGTCCACCATCTTCAGCCTTTTTTTTTCATTAATCCCCTTGACATTCTAGACCTTTTGTTTTTCCAAATGAACTTTGCTACTATTTTTTCTAGATCTGTAAGATAATTTCTTGGGAGTTTGATTGGTATGGCACTAAATAAGTAAATTAGTTTGGGTAGTATTGTCATTATTATTATATTCGCTCGTCCTACCCATGAGCATTTTAAGTTTTTCCAATTGACTAGGTCTGATTTGATTTGTGTGGAAAGTGTTTTGTAATTTAGTTCATATAGTTCCTGACTATCCCTTGGCAGATAAATTCCCAAATATTTTATACTATCAACAGTTATTTTGAATGGAATTTCTTTTTGTATCTCTTGCTGCTGAACTTTATTGGTAATATATAAAAATGCTGATGATTTATGTGGATTTATTTTGTATCCTGCCACTTTGCTAAAGGTGTGAATTGTTTCTAGTAGTTTTTTAGTTGAGTCTCTAGGATTCTCTAAGTATACCATCATGTCATCTGCAAAGAGTGATAATTTGGTTTCTTCACTACCTACTCTGATTCCTTTTATCTCTTTTTCTTCTCTTATTGCTAAAGCTAACATTTCTAATACAATATTAAATAGTAATGGTGACAGTGGGCAGCCTTGTTTCACTCCTGATCTGATTGGGAATGGTTCTAGTTTGACTCCATTACATATGATGCTTGCTGAAGGTTTTAAGTAGATACTACTTATCATTTTAAGGAAAAGCCCATTTATTCCTATACTCTCCAGTGTTTTTAATAGGAATGGGTGTTGGATTTTATCAAAGGCTTTTTCTGCATCTATGGAGATAATCATATGGTTTTTATTAATTTGGTTATTAATATAATTGATTATGCTAATAGTTTTCCTAATATTGAACCAGCCCTGCATTCCTGGTATAAATCCTACTTGGTCATGATGTATTATCCTGGGGATGACTTTCTGTAATCTTGTTGCTAAAATCTTATTTAAAATTTTTGCATCAATATTCATTAGGGAAATGGGTCTATAGTTTTCTTTCTCAGTTTTCTCCCTACCTGGTTTAGCTATCAGCACCATATCTGTGTCATAGAAGGAATTTGGTAGTACACCTTCTTTCCCTATTTTTTCGAATAGTTTATATAGTATTGGGATTAATTGTTCCTTGAATGTTTGGTAAAATTCACATGTAAATCCATCTGGTCCTGGAGATTTTTTCTTAGGGAGTTGATTAATAGCTTGTTCTATTTCTTTTTCTGAAATAGGGCTATTTAAATAATTTATTTCCTTTTCTGTTAATCTGGGCAATCTATATTTTTGTAGATACTCCTCCATTTCATTTACATTCTCAAATTTATTGGCATAAAGTTGGGCAAAGAAACTCCTAATTATTACTCTAATTTCCTCTTCATTGGAGGAAAGTTCTCCCTTATCATTTTTGAGACTAATAATTTGATTTTCCTCTTTTCTTTTTCTAATCAAATTAACTAAAGGCTTATCTATTTTGTTGGTTTTTTCATAAAACCAACTCTTACTTTTATTTATTAATTCAATAGTTTTCTTATTTTCAATTTTATTGATCTCCCCTTTAATTTTCAGAATTTCCAATTTGGTATTTAATTGAGGGTTTGTAATTTGGTCTTTTTCTAGCTTTTTTAATTGTAAGCCCAGTTCATTAATCTTCTCCTTCTCTGTTTTACGCAAGTAAGCATCTAGAGATATAAAATTACCCCTTATAACCGCTTTAGCCGAGTCCCACAAATTTTGGTATGTTGTCTCATTGTTGTCATTCTCCTGGATGAAATTTTCGATTGTGCCTATAATTTGCTC
>JAJPUD010001174.1:436001-461305 GCA_023553655.1 Myrmecobius fasciatus | reverse complement strand
GTCCCTCCCTCCCCTTTATACCTTTCCCCTAATCCTTCTATTAGTTTGTCCCTTTCCTTTTCTTCCCTCCCTCCTACCTTCCCACAAGGAGGGTCAGTGCTTTCTTTGAAGCCAAATGTGTCTGATATACTCTCTTAGAGTCCAATCTAATGAGAGTAAGGTTTACACAATCAATACTCATCGCCCTCCCTTCTTCCCCTCAATTATATTAGATCTTCTATGTCTCTTTATGAGATTTTGCCTTATTTTACCTCCTATATTTTTACTTTATTTTGCCTCCTTTTCCCCCCTCCCCCCTTTTTCTTTTTCAGTATGGTATCCCTTCCACCTCTAATTTCTTTTCCATTATTATCAAAGAAAAATCAAATTATACTGCCATTCTTTAAAGGATACCTATAGTAGGAATATAGTTCTCAAGAGTTTTCCTTTTTACCTTTTTATGTTTCTCTTGAGTTCTCTATTTGGAGGTCAAATTTTTTGTTCAGATCAGGTCTTTTCATTAGAAATAGGTGAAATTCTCCTGTATCATTGAATGACCATCTTCTTCCCTGGAAGATGATGCTCATTCTAGCTGGATAACTTATTCTTGGCTGTAATCCAAGTTCTTTTGCCTTTCGGAATATCTGGTTCCAGGCCCTTCGATCCTTCAATGTGGAAGCTGACAGATCCTGTGTAATTCTAATGACAGTTCCTCGGTATTTGAACTGTTTCTTTCTAGTTGCTTGCAATATCTTTTCCTTGGTGCGATAGTCCTGAAATTTGGCCACGATATTCCTTGGGGTTTTAATTTTGGGGTCTCTTTCTGGAGGTGATCGGTGAATTCTTTCAATGCCAATTTTGCCTTCTGATTCTAAAACATCAGGGCAATTCTCTTTCATGATTTCCTGGAAGATAGCATCCAGGTTCTTTTTTTCATCGTGGCTTTCAGGGAGTCCGATGATCCTTAAATTGTCTCTCCTGGATCTGTTTTCCAAGTCAGTTGTTTTTCCTAGGAGATATTTCATATTTTCTTCTATTTTTTCATTTTTTTGTTTTTGTTTAACTGATTCTTGAAGTCTTATTGAGTCATTTACTTCTATTTGTTCAATTTTAATTTTTAGAGTATTATTTCCTTCAGTTATCTTTTTTAGCTCCTTTTGTAGCTGGCCAATTGAATTTCTGGATTCAATGCATTCTTTTTCCATTTTGCCAGTTTTATTTTTCAGTGAATTGTTGTCTTTTTCCAATTCACCAATTTTGTTTTTCAGTGAATTGTTGTCTTTTTCCAATTCACCAATTTTGTTTTTCAGTTCACCATTTTTATTTTCCAGTGAATTGGTGATTTTTTCCAATTCACCAATTTTGTTTTTCAGTGAACTGTTTTCTTTTTCCAATTCCCCAGTCCTATTTTCCAGTTTTTGATATTTCTGTTGCCCTGATCTCAATTTATTTCCCCATTCTTCTTCTAGCTCTCTTTTGAGATTCTTAATGCAATCATCCAGGTAAGCCTTCTGAAAGGGAGACCAACTTAAGTCTGCCTTTGTGGCTTCATCTGGGATTGTTTTCATAATGTCAGGATCTGGGGACTGTTCTATTTTTTCTCCGTAAAAGCTTTCTATGGTGAGAGCTCTCTTCTGCTTCTTGCTCATGATTTAAAGTTGGGATATTGGTCAAAAGCCGAGAAAACTGCAACAATTTATATTTGCCCTGGGGCAGTTTGCCGAGTTGACTTCCGGTCTGAGGCTGGTCGGGCTAGATTCGCACCAGGACCACGTTTTCAGCTGTTCTCATCCACCCCCTTCCAAAGGCAGATCTGCCAAAGCACCTGCCCGCAAGCAGAGCAAAGTGGCCCAGGCGTCTCCCAGGGGCTTCCTGGGTGCCCAAAATCCGCCCCTCTATCGCAGCCCTGACTTCCGCCCCGGCTGGAGTCCGATCGCGACCAGCGGCCGATTTCCCCTGAGGCTAACCTTCTCCGGAGTTCTTTCAAGGTAGATCTTTTATAGAAGTGCGTTGTAGTCCAAATGCTTGGCGAGGACCTCACTCGGAAACCAGTTTTAAGGCTTACTTTGTCTGGGTTGGGGGAATGTCGGAGGGAGTTCACAGAGAAAGCTGTCCACAGTTCGCCATCTTGGCTCCGCCCCTGTTTTCTTATTTTCACCAAACACCAAAAGTCATCAAATGCTTAAGAATTTAGATATATTACCAAATTTTAATATTTAATTACAACCAAAAATTAGGATTTTAAATCATTCCAGCAAGTAACTTAAAATCTAGCAACCTCAAGATTGTTTGTATTACCTTGTCCAAATGAGAAAATGGAAGGTAACTGATGTCAAATTAGAGTAACAGGTTGTCTGAGAGAGCAACAAGTATGCTAGCTGTTCATGTTAAACATATTCAATTTGTAGCATGTTTAGTTTACTTGGACAGTCCAAAAGCCAGCCTTAACAGGAATATGCACATAAATATGAACATAAAAATTTATGGAAATCCCAAGATATTTTAGGGAAGCTAAGTGGCATAACAGATTGAATACCAGACCTGGTATCAAGAAGACTCATCTACCCAAGTTCAAATCAGGACTCAGATGCCTCCTAGATGTGTGACCCTAGGCAAATTGTTTAACCTTGTTTACCTTAGTTTTCTTATTTATAAAATGAACTGAAGGAGGAGACAACAAACCACCTTAGGATCTTTGCCAAGAAACACCCCTCTCAAAAAGGGGTCACAAAGAGTTGAATACAACTAAAAATAAATGAAACAAGATATTTTGCTATTAATTTTGCTATGATGATGTGGCCAGAAAAGTTATTTTCCAATTAACAGTATGATACTTTAATCTGGGGAAAAATAAACATCTAACTCTAAGTTTTGTTGTTAAAACAGTCATCATAAATATAAGGTCTTAGGGTTACTTCCTAACTAAAGTTTAACTAAGAGAGAGAATTCTCTTTTCTCCCTCCCCCAAATCTTCATTCACTGGTTTGGTTTTGTTTTCCAAAAAAAATGTTATCAAAGGCAGGGATTCTTCCCATCAACAATACTTAAGGTCTGGATTAGTTACTCTCCAGCTTTTTTCCTTATTTTTAATTATTCTTCACTTTTCATTCACCATCACTAGATCTTTTTTTCTGATTTGATGGGATTTATTCCCTGTTGCTTTCTTAGTTTTGAATGAATGTCCTGGACTCAAAGTTTGCCATATTAACTAACACTTCTAAACCTGCATGCAACTTCCTACAAATGCTCCATTTTAGGTACCTGCACATCAACGGTATGAAACCTTTAACTATGAAAAGCATGGGTATCCAACTCTGGCAGATGCACCACAGACAGGCAACAAGTATTAAGTATTTACTATGTGCCAGGCACTGAGCTATGTGATGGAGAGTCAAAGAACAGAAATGAAAAAAAATTATCTGTCTCACTCTAGAAAATATACATTCTAATGGGGTAGACAATATGCCAGTAACTAGGAAGATACGAAATGTGGCAAGACAAAAGGTACTCGGAGAAGGGAAGGTATTTGATGCTGGGGAGCAAGAAAGCATTTCTGCACACAGCGAGATTTGAGCTACATCATGGAAAAAGCCAGGTTTCCTGACCTGCAGCAGCAAGGAGAGAGGGCACTCCAGATATGGGCAACAGAAAAAAAATAGACAGATAGACAGACAGACAAAAGCAAAGGCACAAAGAGGACAATATGGATGGTCTCGTTGGAAGAATAGAGAACTGGCAGTATAGCTGGATTATACAGTATGGAAAGGCAAAGAGAGACTAAGAAGACTAATGAAGCAGTACTTGAAATGCCAAACAGAGACCTGGTATGTGATACTGGAACAATAAGGAGACGTTGGAGTTTACTGAGCAGGACATAACACAGTCAGGCCTTGACCTTAGAGAAATCACCTTGGCAGGTAGCTGGAAACTTGAGGTAGACAGAATTTCCACAAACTGGGAGAAACGAAAACTAGGTTTGTGGCTCTATGAGTGGAGAAAGGGATCATAGATGACAGAGTACTGGGCAGACAGATTAAGGCCACAAAGACCACTCCGGATCTCAAGGATGTCACAGTCTAATAATGCGTACATACAAGATTCATATAGGACAAACAGAGGGGTAGTCTCAGAGAGAAGACGTTCAAACTAAAGGGAATGGAGAAAAGCTTTCTGGAGAAGGGGGGTATTTGAGCTGGGACTTGAAGGAAACCAGGGAAGCTAGGACGTGGAGATGAGGAGGGAAAGTATTCCAGGTGTGGGGGATAGCCAAGAGGAATACTTAGAGTCAGAAAATAGTGTCTGGGGGGAGGGAGCAGCAAGGAGGCCAATGTTGAGATTCCAAAGAACATGATGGGGTGAAAGAGAGAAGTCCAGGTTGTGAAGGGCTTTAAATGTCAAGTGGAGGATTTTCTATTTGATCCTGGAGTTAATAGGGAATCACTGGAGATTTCTGAGTAAGGAGGTGACAAGGAGAGACCCATTCTTTGGGAAGATCACTGACAGCTAAGTGGAAGATAAACTGGAATGGGCAAAAAGACTAACAGGCTATTATAATATTCCAGACATGAGGTGATGAGGGCCTGGGCCAAGGTAATAATGGCAGAGAGAAGAGGGAGGGATGTTATGAAACTAAAAAAAATTTTAAGTCAGTGGTATGAGATTCATGATTTCTTGTGGAACCATGGGGAATTTCCATGTTCTGCTCAGTATATAAATGGTCTTTTTTTATCATCTAAGTTCAGATTCTAAAACATTTTAAAGAGTACTGTTGGTGAAGCTACAAATTGGTCCAACTATTTTGGAAAGCAGTTTGAAATTGTGAAAAAAAATCACTAAACTCTGTTCACACCCTCTGCCCCAGCGATTCTACTACTTAATAAAGACCTCAAGCACATCAAAGAAAAAGTATCTATTTTGAACTCTAATGAGACATTACCAACTGAGTATCTCCAACTGGACTACCATGGGCAACTCAAATTCACTACGTCCAAACCAGAACTTATTATGTTTTCTTAAAATCCATTTCTCTTCATAATTTCCCCATTTCTGCTGAGAAAGCCCATCCTTCCAGTTACTCAGGCTCACAACCTCAGAGTCACTCAACTCTTTATTGTCCCTCCCAATTAGTTTCCAAGTCTTGTCAATTCTACCTACTCAGTATATTTCTAATTTATCATTTTTTTCTCTACTCACATGGCAAAGGCCACTATCCTGGTTTGAGACCTTATCGCTTCTCACCAAGGTTGTTAGAAGAACCTCCTAAGAGAAGGCCCTCAAGCCAGAGAGAATTTGATCTTCTTAAATCCCAGATCTGACCATGTCTTTGTCATGCTCAAGAGACTTCCAGTGGCTCCCTCTGGCCTACATAATCAAATATGACCTAAGTCCTTCAAATCTGATGCCAGTTCAGCTTCCCACCTAATTACATGCTCCTCTTTACTTCAGCCAATCTGACCTGGATCTCTGAAGAAGCTCATCCTCCTCACTTCTGCTTCAAGAAATCCTTGACTTACTATATGAAGATCAGTTCTAATGGACATGACTCTCTTCAACAATGAAATGCTTCAAACCAATTCCAATTGTTCAGTGAAGAAGGCCATATACACCCAGAGAGAAGGATGTGAAATGTGGACCACAACATAACATTCTCATGTTCTCTATTGATGTTTGCTTGCATTGTATTTCCTTTATCAGATTATTCTCTCTTATAGATACGATTTCTCCTGAACAAAAAAAATGATGTGTGGCAATAACTATACATATATTCGATTTAAGTATTCTAACATAATTATCATGTAGTGGATATCCTGCTCTCGAGGGGAGGGGTGGGGAGTAGGGGGGAAAAATTTGTAACAGAAAGCTTTGTAAGGGTTAATGTTTAGGAATTACCCATACATATGTTTTGCAAATAAAAAGTATTAATAAAAAAAAAGAAATCCTTGACTTCCTTTAATGTGTCACTTCCTATAGAAAATCTATACTGATCCCCACAGAAGCACATATCCACCCCACAAATTATTCAGTATCCATTTTGTACATATTATATATTATATTTAATTTTCTTTATACAAATTTCCACTAATAGAAAATAAGTTCCTTGAGGGAAGGAGCTGTTTCTCTTTTTACCTGGTATTCATGTCTAGCAGAATGCCTGGCACAAAGGAAGCATTTAATTAATGTTTGCTGAATGACTACCAGAACTTTTGTTGTAATAAAAACCTAGAAACAAAATAGGTGCCCATGAATTGACAAATAGCATAAACAAACTTGGGCATAAGGATGTCTTAGAATATAGCTGTGCATAAGAAAAGACAAGTAGGAAGAAATTGAAAAACATAAGTACTGATGGGATGAAGTAGCATCTCAACCCTCTCTTCTCTCACATATATTCTCTACAATGAGACCAAAGTGATAGCCTGGAGGCACAGGTCTGACCAAGTTCAATAAACTCCAATGGCTCCCTATTACTCTTAGGATCAAACTCCTTCTTAGGTAATTTAACAACCTGGCTCTAAGCTACATTTCCAGGCTTCTTATTCATTAATCCCCTTCACACCCTCTGAGATCTGGCCAAGGGGCTTTTTGGTAGTCCTTAAAACATGACCTTCCATCTTCTGTCTTTATAGACTGTTCCAGAATGCCCTGTCTGCTCATCTTTTTCTGTTAAAATCCTGGTTTTCCTTCAAAATTCTGCTCAAATGCTGATTCCTCCATGATGATTTTCTTGATCTCACTATCTCTCAAAACACTCTCATATTTAGTGTTTATTTTGTTGTTGTTGAATCATTTCAGTTATGTTTGACTCTTCATGGCCCCATTTGGGACTCTCATAGCAAAGATACTAAAGTGGTTTGCCATTTCCTTCTCCAGCTCATTTTACAGAGGAGGAAACTGAAACAAACATGGTAACTTGTCCTGGATAACACTGTGACTGAGGCCAGATTTGTATTTGGGAGGATGAATCTTCTTGACTCCAGACTGGGTATCATATCCACTGTGCCACCTAGCTTTGTATACTTTATCAATAATTATGACATCTCCCTTAATAGAATGTAAGTTTCCATCTTTGTCTCTGTATCACTAGGACCTAGGATACAGCCTGGCACAAAATAATTACTTAACAAATGCTTACTGACTGAGTAAAATAAAGCCAGGAAAACAATACAGTCAAATTGATTGGCATTTGTTTAAGTGTCTATTACACACAAGGCCACAAGAAAACAAAATTGACCTCATTTTCACTCTACCATGCAAATAACACGGTGTTAAGAGCTGGAAAAGAGCAGTAGAAGTGGACAATTCTAGGTGAACCCTGAATGGAGCTCGAAATTCTAAGAGGTTAGAGGCAAAGAAGAGAAAGACGGAGAGTCCAGCATGAAGGGGAAAATACAAAGACAAGAAAGTAAATAACATAATAGAGGCTTGTTACATGCCCAGAACACTTAAAACAGCCTAATATGGGAGGCACTGGGAATGTAAAGGGACATGTATGCCATTCCATGTTCTCATATCACATGACTGGGGGCAGCCTCTTTGCATTGGTTGCTTCTCCAGGCCTGGATGCACTGAGCAACAAGGGCAGTTCTTCTTGTCTTTTTCCTGGGGCATCCAGGAGTAATTCAGCACAGGTGACACAATGTGGTAACTGGAAACTGAATGGATGCCCATCAGTTGGAGAGTGGCTAAATAAATTATGGCATATGAATGTTATGGAATATTATTGCTCTGTAAGAAACGACCAGCAGGACAATTTCAGAGAGGCCTGGAGAGACTTGCATGAACTGATGCTGAGTGAAACGAGCAGAACCAGGAGATCATCATACACAGCAACAACAATATTACATGATGATCAATTCTGATGGACATGGCTCTCTGCAACAAAGAAATGTCTCAAACCAGTTCCAATTGTTCACTGAAGAAAACCATATACACCCAGAGAGAGAGATATGAAATATGGACCACAACGTAACATTTTCATGATCTCTATTGACATTTGCTTGCATTGTGTTGCATTTCTCTGATTTTCTTTTTTTTGTCTTGTAGATAGGATTTTTCTTGCACAACTTGTCAAGTATTTCAACATTATTAACATGTAGTGGACTTCCTGCCATCTAGGGGAGGGGAGGGGACTGGGGGTAAAATTTGTAATGGAAAGCTTTGTAAAGATCAATGCTGGGGAACTACCCATACATATGTTATACAAATAAAAAGCTTTAATTAAAAAAAAAAAGATCTAACGTGAAGAACCAAGAAAATGGCATAGGTGATAACTACAACAATGGATATGAGGGTTGGAAAGCAACCAAAAAACAATTCAAAGTAAACGTTGCAAAATTACAACAAGAATAAATGACACCTATGAGGGATTTGAGAATACATCTTCATCCCATTTTTACTGAGGTAAGAAGTCCATGATTATGGTATACTGCATGCATTTTTAAACTTTTTCAATATTTTTATCAGTTTTGCTGATTTTCTCTTTTTTCTTTTTTTTTTGTTATATTGGATTACTTGCCATCTAGGGGAGGAGGGGATTGGAACACAAGGTTTTGTAAGGCTTAATGTAGAAGAATTATCCATGCATATGTTTTGAAAAGTAAAAAGCTTAAATAAAAATATTATTTGTTATATTGGCTATTTCTCTAGAGGGAAGGAAAAAGGAGGAAGAAGAGGTGAAATTTTGGTGATGTTTTTAAAAAGCTATCAATAATTAATTTTATAATTATAATAATTATTTTTGTTTTCATTCAGGCTAAAAGTATGGTGGCCATTCATGGGTCTGATCCTACTATTGATCAGCATAGAAGGTTTGAACTGCTCCATCTGCAATCTGGGCCAATTCACCCCTCCTTAAACAGCCTAGTGGCCCTCTGCTCTTGAGAGCTCATCATCCTAATGTCAGACTTTATGTGAATATCTGATCCAATACTACAACTCAGAACTCCCCTATTCAAGGAATCCCCATCAGCTTTGGCTTCCTTAGTATGGAAATCACAAGTGTGTACCACTATAGCAAAAACTGAAATCAGGCATTTTCTCTAGACATGAATCATGTCTTCCAAGAGAACAACGCAGGTGGGCCTGAGACACTGGAAGATGCCTGCATCAGACAAAATAATAACACTGACCAAGTTGGGGAGGGACAGTCTCAATGGCAATGAATAACCTCCTTGGTGTTACCTAGAGTGAATATATATATTTAAAAAAACTCTAGCAGAGATGTTTGTAAGAATGAATAAGCATTTGTCATATAATTTATCATATTTAGCATGTATTAGATTACCTGTCATCTAGGGGTGGGGGGGGGGGGGGGAAGGAGGGAAAAAGCTTGGAACAAAAAAAAGTTTTGCAAAGGTCAATGTAGAAAAATCACTCATATGTTCTGTAAATAAAAAGCTTTTAATAAAAAAAAAAGAATGAATCAGCAAAAGCCTCTGCTAAGTTTGTCTCAAATACTGTATGGCACAAAGGAGAAAAGCTTACTGAACTCCTCTTTAGGATGCAGCAGCACTTGAAGAGATGGATGTTGATGGACACAGTGCATTCTGGGAATGCAGGGAAAGTTGGATTGCAGTGGTTGAGCCTGGACTTTGTTCTTGACTCTCGCATCACAGATACAAAGCCATAGACACCATTCCCAACAATGTCTAAAGTGTGAGAGGTACTCTTTAACTTAGGGAGTTAATTAATTATGACACGCTCAGTCTTGACTGACTCTGGATCATCCTCTCAAATGCTGGCCACTAAGGTAAAGCAAAGAGAAAGTACAGAGCTATGGGTACCGTCCCAGAGACAATCAAGTGGGAGAAATATGCAAAATTTTTCTCCATGGAGATGTAGAGGACAAGGGGAATGAAGGGTGTGAAAGCTTACCACATGACTACCTAAAGCAGATTATCAATGGAGTAAAAGACTCATTTTGTTATAATTGTAGATTTGAGAGAAACACATGCTAATTGTACTAGTGACAGAAAAGCCAAATTGTTTACATTAAAAATGATGCCTTTGGGGCAGCTAGGTGGCGCACTGGATAGAGACCTGAGTTCAAATCTGGCCTCAGACACTTAATACTTCCTAGCTGTGTGACCCTAGGAAAGTCACTTAACCCCAACTGTCTCAGGGGAAAAATGATGCCTTCTCAATTTCAACAGACTTGTTGTGGAAAGAGCCATCCATATCCAAACAGAGAACTATGAAGACAGTATGTGGATCAAAGCACAGTATTTTCACCTTATTTATTTATTTTTTTGTGCGTGAGGTGGTAATGGTGGTGTTTGTTTGCTTGGGTTTTTTTCTCGTATTTTTTCCCCTTTCGATCTGATTTTTCTTGTGCAGCACGACAAAAATGGAAATATGTTTAGAAAAACTACATATGTTAAACCTATAGTGGGTTGCTTGCTGTCTGGAGGTAGAGAAGAGGAGGAGAGGAGGAAGGGAGAAAATTTCAGAATACGAGGTTTTGCAAAGGTAAATGTTGAAAACTATTTTCATCTGTATCTGGAAAAATAAAAAGCTATTATAAAAAAGTGATGCCTTCTTTTGCAATTTCAGCAAACTAAATCATGACTGGAGAAGGTCATGGTAGGTAGGCTCTAAGGTCAGTCACAGTGACCTCTTCCTCAATTATACCTGGATTCATAGGTCTTTGTTAAAGAAGTAAAGACTGTAAAAATTAAGCATGTTGCATATGATCTATATCAAAGTGATTACTGTCTTGGGGGGGGAAAGATGAGAGGAAAATAATTTGGAACTCAAAATTTAATTTTTAAAAATGAATGTTAAAAATTGTCTTTATATGTAATTGGAAAAAGTAAAAGACTATTGGACAGGCAAAAAAACAGGAATGGGTGGAAGAGAGAAGAAAGACATTTTGGACAAGGAATATAACATGAATAAAGACATGGACCAGAATGAAAAAAAGAAAAAAAGAAAAAGTAATAATTTTTGTTTTTACATCAAAATATTATGTTATACTGCAATGTAGTGCTGAATAGTGTATCTCAAAACACTATAATTCTCTAATATTCTTATGACAGTCATTTAAGGAAAATACCTTTAAAGCCTATGACATAGCTTGGGCTTGTTGATATTAGTGATAAAGACTATCCATTCCTGGAATACATCATGGTAAGCTTCAATTTCCCAGGGAAAAGGTCTACAAAGTTCACACCATGGCTCCAGTGTGTCTAATTCCTCTAACATTCACTAGAGTATCAATCCTGACTGGCCCTAATTCTAGTCTTTTCAAAATTCTAGCAGGATCTCATAAATAATAAGCCATGACTCAAAACCTGTACATTCTGACCATCTATACAGACTGGGTGGAAGACTGCAAGAAGATGGCCAGTGAACATCACAAGAACCTCAACCTCTGAAATATATCCTGAATTGTTCAATTTTAGGGACTACTCCAGGACTACAAGAGTAGAAAGAGAGGTTGAGGCTAAAATTCAGCAGGAAGATGTGTATTCTCACATGTATTTTCTGCATGAGAGGTATGTGTGATATACTTGATGTAGAACCCACAGAATCCAGCTATCAATTTCCAGCCATTCAGAAAAAACTGGAAAATTCTTCTATCTATATTAGAAGACATCAAAAGCCATCTTAAAGAAATACTGGCCAATGGCATCATCACAGAATCCAGCAGCCTTTATGCATCATCCATAGCGATGGTACTTAAGAAAAATGGAAAGACCCTGATACACGTAGGTTACCAAGCTATGAACAAAAGAATTAAAGTGGATCAGGGCACTATGCCACAGATGTAAGATTCACTGGATAATATTCTTGGAATTGCACAGTGATCAGATTCTTATGTCTGAGGAGGACATATGCTCAAATTTATCTCAGAGGCACCACCTTCCAACAGCTGATGGAGAAAGTAGTTGTGAGGATCTGGAAGTGATATTGTACCTGGAGGAAAATATGATCTTCAGTAAGGCAGTAGTAGTACAACAAATGTGAGAAGAAATTGAATGAAAGTTTTGCATCAGCTGGAGGAAGCTGGTATGTAGTTGTCAATTGACAAATGCCAACCCTGCAGAGCTTCTGTTAAGCATGTGGGCCCCATCCTGGTCTAGCAAGGTTTGAGCACTGATCCAAAGGAAGTAGAAGCCATTTTGACATGGCTATGGCCATAAAATCTTAGGGACTTGAAAACTTTCTTGGGTTTGATGGTATTTTCCCATTTGTCAAGAACCATGCTATTACTGCTAAACCACTGAAAGACCTCACTCACGATAGAAGACACCAAGAACCAGAAAGGCAAAACTTAGGTCTTCAAAGCTACAAGGCTTTCTGAAGACAAATGGACAAACAAATATACTGGCAGCCGGTCTTCCTCTACTATCAGCATATATATGCACAAGTCTATATTGATCCATATGGTCAGCCCATGCCACCTACTAGCTCAGGTGTAGGAGCAAAGAGATAAGTCGGTGACTAAGAAACTAGATCCCTCAGACTTGTCACTAGACTGATTACACAGGGAACCTGAAGGAACAGTTATACAACATGTAGGTAACAAGGCTAGAGATTGCCCATATGAAGTATGCCTTGTATATAATTACACGTTTACTATTGGAAATGCTAATAATTGCATGTTTGAGTATGCTTGTTTCTTATTTTACTATTATTTTCACTTGTTTTGTGTTGTATTCATTCTTCTTCTTGCTCTACTTCTGACTTTCCAGGACTTTAAAATCATGCCTGAGCTACTCTCTCATCCTGGATCTTCTCTCAGCACCTGGGATCTCCTCAACTTGGTACATCCAACTACATATGCAGCCTTTTCACCATGGAATACACCTCCCTAGCCTGGCACCTTTTTCCCATTGCTGCATTTCTTCAGAGGCCTCCATTTTGCCTTCACAAAGCACGAAGGAAAGATTTCAGTATCTAGCTGGGGATCACTTGAGGCAGAGACCTAGGTCAGTGAACCTCAGTGTGAAGGGAGGCTGAGGCACTCTGAGATCTAGCCCCAAAGGAAACCACAAGCAGAAGGGAGGGAGTCAGAGAGTAAGCAATAAGGAAAAATAAGGGAGTAAAGAGTGAAATTACCAAAGATTTTAGGAAGGAAAAAACTCAAAGACCTTGCATATAAACAGATAAATAAAGAAGAAAAGCAGTAACAGAAGAAAATAAAGCCTCCAGATCTAGTAATCAAGTTTAGGAATCTGTGAATAAATTCTGCAAAACAAAGGAAAATGATATGACACTTGACAAGAACTAAGACCCCATGGAAGTTGAGAACATGTAACTATAACACACTGTTCTTGGATGTTTAAAAAATAAATGAAAATTATGAAATCAGAATTTATTTCCTATACAGTAAAAATAATGAGTAGAATAGGGAAAAAAATGGAATCTGAGATGGCCAGTCTCACCAAAGAAACAAAAGAGAGAATTCAATACTGGGAATTCAAAAACACAGAACTGAGGAACAATCTAGAAGTAGTAAAGCAAAACATTAAAAGAAAATATGTTTACTACGAAAGAAAAAAATATTGATCCTGAAGATAGGATACATAGAGACAACAACCTAAGAATTACAGGTCTCCCAAAAGAATGGGACAAAAAATCTTAATACCTTAATATAAGAAATATTAGAAGAGAACTGCCCAGAAATTCTTAACACAGAAAATGAAATTCTAAAGAATTCACAAATTGCTTCCAGAAAAAAAAAACAATGCTGAAAACTCCAAAGCACATAATGACTAAATTTAATAATAATTAAGTTCAGAAACAACAAGTTCCGTAAGTTATCAGGAGAAAGACCTTCAAATAAAAAGGAAAGGACATTCAAAAAAGAACAAGATCATTCTGTACCCATTAGAAAAAGCAGAAAGGAACTGAATGATTTGTTCTGAAGAGTAACAGAGCTCAGGATGCAGCCCAAGGTGACCTATCATGCAAATCAGAGCTGAACTATGGGGGGGGGGGAGATAGATGTTCAATAATAATGAAAAATATGAAAATTTTAGCAAGAAAACCACAAGTGAAGAGATTATTTGCTGAAATGTTCCAAACAGAAATGCAGGGGGGGAGGGAATACATTCTACAGACTAGGACAGCAAGAGCAATAGAATAAGAAGAGAGAGACCAACAGAGGCTTCTTTGTAAAAGTATACAGGAAGATAAAGGTGAAGGTGAAATCTGGTAGAGATAACAGTGAAAAGGCAGATGGGGGCACCATAAACAGGACCTGGTGACACCCTACCTACAGATGAGTCAATGCTTCTTTTGTGGGACTCTGTTACAACATGGGATGGTACATAAAAGTGGGGGAGGGGAGCAGGAGATAGAGAAACACATGTAATCCACCAGTCAAATCAAGGGCTAACAATGAAGAGAAGATGATCTCTGTGGTCTCAAAAAGAGAAGAGCCTAGAGAGAAATGGTTAAGGAAGTTGGGGGGAAGACTGAAAAGGGAGGGGAAAGAAATAAGGCCTTACTTTGGAAGTGGGAGAAAGTTACACTGATAAATTCATCTATGTGTAGAGATAATCACTGAAAAGAGATAAGGATCTTATACTGCATGAGGACTAGAGGATTAGAAGCTTTAAAAGTCTACTTATCCTAAAGTGAGAGGAGAGGAGTTAGAACCTCTGAGGGCAACTGGCATCTGGAGGAGTGATAGAGCAAAACTACAAAGATGAGACTTCCAGGTGAATGTAGGAAGGGAAGGTCAACAGAGAAAGGTACAGATCAATGGTGTATTACATCAGCAAAGATGTGGTGGGGGAAGCAGCCCTACCATGGGTCACTGGCCTCTCTGACACCTGCAATAACTGCACTATTCTGGGAGGGAGGCATAATGGAAAAGGCAGAGGTATGAATTTGCCTGGAGGAGAGAATCTAGAATGGATACCGTGTAAAGTTATGACTGCATGATGAATAAGGAAAAGAGACCAAATGATAATAGGAATCATGAATCAGAAAATAAGGGTCTAAAGTAATCAAAGAAAATAGATGAAGAGAGTGAAAGTAATTTCTAAAAAGGGGTACAAAAATGACATCTTAAAAACTAATAAGGACTATTGAAGGGAAGGAGAAGAAGGGGAAAACCGCTTAACGGGTTAGGAGGAACAGGGGAAGAATTATATAATCAAATATAAAGTAGGAAAGAAAAAGTAACTAATAAACAAAAGTTTAAAGGAAAAGGGGTACCAAACGAGGAGAGGATGACAGGAGCAGAGGAAAGAAAGCCTAGGAACTGGGTCATCTTAAAATGAAAAGAATAAAGTAACTGAAGAAAAGTAATAAGACTGTGTTTACAGGAGAAAAGTCACTTGAAAAAATTTAGAAAAAGAGGAAAACATAACCCTAATTCATGACTTTAAATCGAATGGATTAAGCAATCCAATAAAATGAAAGAAAGAGTGACAGATTGGAGAAGCAAACAAAACCCTACAATCTGTTAGCTTGCAAGAAACACATTTAAAAAACAAAGAAATACATAAAATAAAACAGGGGTGGGAACAAATTTATTATGCATCAAGTGAATCAAAAAAAAAAAGCAGGAAGGAGTTACCATCATATTATCAAAGTAAAAACAAACATTCAAAAGATAAAAGGGGATAAACAAGAAAAGTATATTATGCTGAAAGGAACCATAGACAGCAAACCAATATGTATTAAACTTATATGCTCCAAATGCCTTAGCATTCAAATTCACAAAAGAAACATAATTTGAGCTTCAAGAAGACAGACAATAATACAATAGTATCAAAAGACTGCAATATCCCTCTATCAGCTTTGTGTAAAAAAAAAAAGTCTAACAGGTTAAACAAAAAGGAAAATATGGAACTGAACAAAGTCTGAAGAAACTAGAGTTAAAAGACTTATGAAATCTAAGTGGAACAGCAAAAGAATTCATATATACATACACATATATATTTTTTCTTAGTACCACATGGGTCTTTTAGAAAAATTGACATGTACCAGAGCAAAAAAAATATTGCAAACAAAGGTAAAAAGGCAGAGAGAGTTAATACTTTAGACCAAGAGTATGGACAGTAACACACAAAAAAATAGAACTTGGTTGAGGAACCACAAACAAAAGATACAAACCCAAATTGAGACTTAGTGAAATCATAAGCAATAAATATGTCAAAGAACAAATCACAGAAATGATAACTATGTAAAAGAAAATGGTAATGTTGAAACAGCACACCAAAATTTCTGAGATGCAGTTAAAGCAGTTCTTAGGGGGAATCCTATCTTTACAACCATACATTAATACAATACAAAAATAATTAATCAACCCAATATGTGCTACTGTGTTAAATTTAAAATATACTTTAAAATAAGTTATTTATCACAAAAATTCACAGTTCATATACAATCTTATTTTCTTTTTCCTGTTTCTTTTATATAGAAATGTTCATGTTTGTTAAATTCCTAATTTAAAAAAATAAAATTTAAAAGGAAAATGTATTCTTTAAGGATTAACGATCTGTATTTTTATAAGGGTTTTCAGGATGTTCTTTGGGAAAAAAACTATTTGGCACTGGTTAAAAAAAACAACAACAGAAAAGCAGGTCCATGGAAAAGATCACCAGATAATGAATAATCAGAAACAAATAGTTCAGTAGTTCAGTAGTCAATAAACTCCATAATGTAAATTGCTTGGAGAAGAACTCCCTATTTAAACAAGAACTGTAAGAACACTAAAGCAGTTTGAATGAAATTTGTTTGAGACCAGTCGCTTTCACCATATGCCACAAGAAACTACAAATAGATATATGACCTGCATATGAAAGGTCATACAATAAAAAAAAAAAAAAACAAAACACAACAAACAAAACAGAAGAAAACAGCATCAGGCACCTATCACAGCTAGGACTAGGAGGAGAATTCTTGCTTTTTTTAATAATTTTTTTTATTTTTGAAAAGCAGAATATAAAAAGTATAACAGAAAAAGGATTATATGTAAACTGCAAATTTTATGTAATAAATTCAACATGTAACTTTGAAGCTGTCCCGCTTGTCTGTGTCACCTCCTGAACTTCCTTCTGTTCTCCTGTGCAATTTTCCAAAATGCTTCAGTATTCTTTTATCTCTTTCCTTTTCTTTTTTCCTGGCAACATTAAACATCCACTATCATCTCCCACTAAATCCCTCTTTCCAATGGGAAAAACAAACACACAACAACCAAAAACAAGAACCAGGTAACCAATAAGCACAACCAGGCAAAGCAAAAGTTCACATTGGGGTTATTCAAAACTCTGGGTGTCTTTCTATGCCATGAATCCATGATTTGTGGACGAGGAGATAGCCCAACATGCCTCACCACTGGCCCAATGGAATTCTAGTGAGTCACTACACTGACCAGATTTACTAAGTCTTTCAAAGGTTGTGTGTGTGTGTGTGTGTGTGTGTGTGTGTTTAATTTATAAGGATATTGTTACTATGTAAACTGTCTTCCCAACTCTGCTCACTTGGCTCCACCTAAGTTCAGACAAGTCCTCTCCCTGAATCCATGTCTTTTGTCATTACAACTGAAATAATATTGCAGTCATTCATATGCCATAATTTTTTCAGCCATTCTGGAGTGAGAATTCTTGGCCAAACAAAGGATGGAGACAGGGACAAAAGAGAAAGCAAATAATTTTGATGACATGAAATTTTAAAAGAATTTTATAGAAATGAAACTGACAAACTAGCATAAGAGGGTAAGCTAGCAGATTAGGGGGAAAAAAACAAGTACATCAAGAAGCTCTGACAAAGGCCTAATTTCCAAGATACATAGTAAACTCATAGGAACATGAGACCAAAAATTATTCCCTAAAAGTAAGCCCAGAGTGCTTCAGGGACAAAGCAAAGTAGGGAGCACATAGCAGATCTGGGATTCTAATTCTACTTCCTCCAGCTTCAAATACAGTATTCTTTCTATAGTTATAATAACTTACAATTCTCTAGCACTCTAATGGATATAAGGCACTTTTCTTTATTAAAAAACAAAACCCCAAACTCTTATGACATAGATGGTACAAATGTTATCCACATTCTCCAAATGAGGGAATTTGAGTTACATGACTTGTGGCTACATATCTAAGTGAATAGCTTTACCAGGATTTGAATTCAAATTTAGCAGGCTTTCCACTCCAGAATACAAAAAAAAAATGTTTTTTTTTACAATATTTCGATCAATCCAAGAGGCACAAAAAAACTCTATTACTTTTCTGTGACACCAAAGAAGGGCATGAACAATCAGTAAATTGCTGAATCAAGATGAGTGTTTTAACAACTTTTTGGCACGTAAATGGGTGGGGGCTTGAATTCCTAGTCTTTTTTTAATTATTAAAGCTTTTTATTTGTATAACATATGTATGGGTAGTTCCCCAACATTGATCTTTACAAAGCTTTCCATTACAAATTTTACCCCCAGTCCCCTCCCCTCCCCTAGATGGCAGGAAGTCCACTACATGTTAATAATGTTGAAATACTTGACAAGTTATGCAAGAAAAATCCTATCTACAAGAAAAAAAAGAATCAGAGAAATGCAACACAATGCAAGCAAATGTCAAAAGAGATCATGAAAATGTTACGTTGTGGTCCATATTTCATTTCCCTCTCTCTGGGTGTATATGGTTTTCTTCAGTGAACAATTGGAACTGGTTTGAGACAATTCTTTGTTGCAGAGAGCCATGCCCATCAGAATTGATCATCATGTAATACTGTTGTTGCTGTGTATGATGATCTCCTGATTCTGCTCGTTTCACTCAGCATCAGTTCATGCAAGTCTCTCCAGGCCTCTCTGAAATCGTCCTGCTGCTCGTTTCTTACAGAGCAATAATAACATTCATATACCATAATTTATTCAGCCACTCTCCAATTGATGGGCATCCCTTCAGTTTCCAGTTTCTAGCCACTACAAAAAGGGCTGCCACAAACATTGAATTCCTAGTCTTTAAGTAAATTAGTCAAAAGTCACAGTTGGGCTTTGATCTCCTTTTAATGTCACCTTCCAGCATTCCCAGTTTTCTCTAGTTCAAATGAAATAGTTTGATGTCTTATAGGCTGACAATTGTATCTTGAGCTCCTTAGAACAGCTCAGAATCGGTTGTGATTTTTTTTTGCAATGTGTGAGATATAGAAATAACAAGTCAACTAATCTCAGTAAGTAGCCAACTCATGGCCATTGGCTAACCATAGTGCAAATGACCTCAGAGTGTGGGTTATATTTAAACACTTACCTAGTTGCTGATTGACTCATTACTTAGGGTCCTATAGCACCCTCTCAGGTTCAGTCTTCCTTCCTTCCCCCTTTTCAGAGAATGGCAAGATCTTCCAGTGGTAGCACTTGATCATCTGGGTTACAAAAGTCAAACAGAACTGTTATTTGTTGATTTTTAAAAAATAAATAATTCTATTCATATTTCTTCATTATAGAACTACTGTTGCAAATGTGCAAGCACATTCTGGGGAGTCTGAACTTCTAACTTCACTAAGGGAGGAGAAGTCTACCAAAGCAAGTGTTGTACATTTTCTTTTTAGGTAGCTGCCCAAGGCAAAAGGTTAAAAGGTTAAATGATTTATCCAGGTTCTCACAGTCAGCATCACAGGTTGTTTGGTTCTATTCTGTAGGTACCTAACTAGTATATTTAATTGAATTGAATCATAGGATCAAAGAGGAGATAGAGCTTTAGGGATTTTAGTTCTAGAATTACACATCTGGAGCTAAGAAATCAGAGTCCATCAAGCCCCCAATACCTTCATTTTACAGAAGAAAGTATGGCCCACAGAAGAGAACCAAGTTTCCTAAAATTACACAGCTTAATAAGAATCAGATGGCAAATCTGAATCCAGGGCCTCTCTCATTCCCAACACAATGGTTTGTTGTTGTTTTTGCCACTACTCTCACCCCATCTTATGGTGACCTTAGAAATCTTGCAATATTTTGCTTTCTTTCTCATTTTTCCCCTTTGATCTGATTTTTCTTGTGCAGCATGATAAATGTGGAAATATGTATAGGAGAATTGCACATGTTTAACCTATATTGGATTACGTGCTGTCTAGGGAAGGGAGTGAGGGAGAAAAAAAATTGAAACATGGTTTTGTAAGGGTAAATATTGAAAAGTATGCATATGTTTTGAAAATAAAAAGCTTTAAATGAAAAAAGAGAAATCTTGCAGTGCAAAACTGAGCAACCCTTTTAAGTCAGAGAAATGGTGTCAGGGTTCAATTAAGACAACTAAGTGCAAGTAGGAGGTTGATATATTATTATTTATGTCCCCTGGTAAATACTATAGCAAGTGACTGCTTCTATTGGAACAGTATTTCATGCTTCACCCCCTGCACCTCTTCTCTCTGCTCCCAGTTCTGAAACCATGATTAAATCAACTCTGCCATTATTCCCAGATGATGTCTAGCAGTCCACACCCCTATGATCCCACTCACCATTGCTGTAAACTTCCACACTGAAGAACCTCTCCCTGGCACCACTGGTTTCCCATGTGTGGTGTTTTCCCCAATTAGAGGGGAGGGTGAGAACTGCCCTGGCTTTATATCTTCTATTCTTATGTGTGATACATAGCAAGGCTTAATAAATGCTTTTTCTTTTGTTCGTTATTAGTACACAACTACTGTGGAGGAAACGATGGTACTCGGGATGAGTAAATGACATCCACTTTGGGAAATAAGAGCAAAGACAAACTTCTTACTCTTGCTGTCCCTACAATTCTTTGCCAGCTACCAGCTTTTGCAAATGGAAGGTTGAGAAAAATCAAGAAAAAAAGTGACTAGAAAGGAAGACATAACTATTCCTTCCAGCTTTTGTGGCATCACCCTCTATTGGACATTGCCTCACCTATGTTAAGGGTATGGGAGGAAATGGCAAATGCCAAATATAGAGGAGAGATGGTGGTGGTAGAAAAGCACTTATTCTATCATATGTATCTAATTATTTCTATTTCCTCTCATTAGAATGTGAGATGCTGTGAGGCAGGGATTGTTTTTGCCTTGCATGGTAACCCTAGTGCTTAGTCTAATCCCTGTAACATAGAATGTGTTTAATAATGTGTCAGTGGACTGCAACTCAGACTACTAACCATTTTGACATTTATCTACAAATGTGCTAAGAAATCTCTTTCCTTAAACAGACTGACAACTGGCAAGAGTAGGACAGTTGATGAATGATTTCAAGTTTACTTACTTATTATATAGGGTGTCTCAAACAGCTTGGTGCATTTTTCAGTTGATTTTCTTTTTTTTTTTTTTTCTGCATGAAGACTTTCGGGACACTTTGTATAAAGATCCATCAGGTGTATTCCTGTTGTCACTATCATATCACTTTAAACCATTTACCTTCATCACCCATATGTGATTAAGTAAACGAATTATATTTACCAATATACCTGTTCTTTTAGATTTCCTGAGTTGTTTTCTTATCTTCTTCCTCTGCTATGCTTAGCTGTAGTGGGTTTCCCCAAAGTCCTAATATAAGGGCACTAAAACTTTTGGGACATGCTGTACTATGCCTCTATTTCCACAAAGCTATAGATAAAATGGAAGATGGGGATGTAGCTCAAACCAGATATAGAGATGTCGATTAAAACCTCCCATCCCCACGGGAAAATACACAAGGAAAGATCTGAAAGGATGAACCCTTAATTCAGAATAGCCAAGCTGCATTACAGTAGAAAAGGTGTGGTGGGTTTCGCCTCAGCCTGCCTCTACTGGGAGTGCAGCTGGCTTAGAGCTGAGTTGTGCCACAAGCTCGTTCTGTATAGACTTTGCTCCTAAGCTTGGCGTTGGTGGGAAGGTGCGCCATGATTTGGGAGCTCCGCAGTCAGTCTGGGTTATGACGCCTTGTCGCATACAAGGCAGCTAGCTGGTTGGCTTCGCCCCCCACCCCCAAGGCACACCCCGCCCGCCCCCTCCACCCCGGGGAGCGCGAGCCTGCCGCTGCCTGGGCTGCCCCTTCCCCCCAGCATCCTCCCTGGGCTGAGGGAAGAATACGACCCCAACCCAAGGGCCAGCTGAAAGCTATTAGGAAATAGGCGTGGGGGGCCTGGGGCTCGAGGGCCCTAGGTACGCACCATACTGTCTGACTGGTGGGGGGCAAGAGGGGGGGAGGGAGCGAGCAGGGCCCTCGATGACACGTTCACTTCCTCTGTCTCCTCCTCCTCCTCCATCTCCTCCTCCTCTATCTCCCTCTCCTCCTCCTTCTCTTTTTCCTCCTCCTCCTCCTTCTCCTCCTCTACTACCTCCTGCACTACCTTCATCTCCTCCTCTGTTTCTCCTCCTCCTCGGTTAACCCCAGGCAGTTTCTGGGGTTCCTCGTTGCTCTCAAACAAGTCCCGTTAAGGGAACAGAAGTGCCGCCGCCCCTGAGGTAGAGCCCCCCCCATCCTTCTGACCGTCCTCACAGCGCCACCGCTCGGCAAGCTCAAAACTGCGGTCCTCCCCCCTTGGTCCCACCTCCGTCCCGCCCACGCCAACAAGCCAGGGGCGGGGCCTATATAAAGAGAGAGCTCCCGTTGCCCGGCACCGGAAGTCTAGCTGTCGAGTACCATGGAGCCGGCTAAGATGGCATCTCCCAAGAGCGGGCCAAAGGATGCTCTGGTAGGTGCGAGCGAGGCGCGCAGCTGGTAGGCTCGGCGCCCGCGGGTAAAAGGGAAAAGAGGGCGAGGGACCTCGGGCTGTCAGGCCCAGCTGTGGCCGTCGCCCCCGGCACCTCGGCTGGGTTTGTCTGCAGCCCCCCCCATCCCCCCACTTCACCCCCCCTCGCACTGCGGATAGTCCTCCAGCTGTCGGTGTAGCCCTCGGGCTCCTGAGCTTCTGTCGCAGAGGCCTCTCCGAGGCGCCCGCCCCACCCTTCTCCCCCCCCCCCTTTCCCGAGGGACCGATCCGGACTCCAAGCAGTGCTCCCCCCCATACCCTCCAGCCCCGCCGCCCCCGCACAAGTTCTTCTGGCCCTCTGATTCTCTTTGGCATTGGGGGCTTTTTGGTTTGTTTGTTTTTTTTCCTTTGCCATTTGACGTCTTTTTCTTTGCATCACCGCCACTGCTCATCGCCGCGCCCCCCCCCCGCCCACCTCCGCATAGATCCCACCTTAGCACCAAATAATTACAGTCCAGCAAAGCAAATCGACGCATCGCCCGGCCAGAAAATGGATGCCACTAATGCGGGAATTGGTTTTGCTTGGCTATACGTGTTGGTTACCGGGGTGGTGGTTGGTATTAATTTTTCCCCCCTTGCTTTCTCTGAGAGGGGGCCGTGGGAAGGGGAGGCGACGAGGGGGAGGAGGAGGAAGAAGAGGAGGTGGAATGGAGAGAAGGCGCATTTTCGTTGATCGGAAAGAATTTAAATGTCATGAAAAGGAATAAAAGATATTGAAACCATATAGAAAGAAAAAAAAGAAAATGAATGTGTACCTCCTTCCAGTCAGTCTGTCAACAAGCATTGATTAATGGCTCGCTATGCGCTCAGCGCTGCGGATACAAAGAAATGCAAAAACAAATAAACAAAAATCCCAGCCTGGCTCCTGGCTCTCCAAGAGCCCCCCATTCTATTTAGGGGAGATTTTGGACAGACGAGCTGCATAGAAGCTAAAGTGGGAGGTAATGGCCAGAGGCTAGGCACTAGCACAGAGAATGATCGAGAAAGGCCTCCTGCAGAAGGTGGGATTTTAGCTGAGACTTGAAAGACGCCATCATTGGTTCACTGTACTGATCGGTATTCAATGTTTCAAGGTTGTTTTCCTTTACGTTACTGAGGTCATCCTGTATATTGTTATCCTGGTTTTGCCTGCTTTACCATCACTGTGCCTCTTTCCACAGCCCCTGCGACATTTTTTTTTTTTTTTTTACCATTTAGGTCTTTTAACATCTTTGCCAATCTGATGGGTGGGAGATGAAACCACAGTTGTTTGGATTTGGATTTCTCTTATTAGTAATTTGGAGTATTCCGTCATGGTGGTTGATCACTTGAATTTCTTTTTTTTAAATAAATTTTTATTGCTGTCTTTTTTATATAACCAAAATGTCTCCTAGCAACCCTCCTCTTTCCTCTTCCCTCTCTCTCCTCCTACTTCCCCCCTCCTAGAGAGCCATCTCATATAACAAATAATATCTTTAAAAGGGGGGGAAAGAAAAAGAATAGAAAAATAAATCAGCAAAAATGATCGATCCATAGAAAAGCCTGGAAAATATATGCAATGTACCACACCCTTGGACCTCCCACCTCTGCAAAACAGGGAGGGGGAGGTCTCTTCATGTTGTGGGAGGATAAAATGGGATAATCTAGGTAATGCATTTTGTAAACCTTAAAGGTTTTATAGATTCTAGGCAATAATAATTATTATTGTATAATAAATATTAGCTAGGATCTATATAGCCCTTTAAGAAGAAATCATTTGTATTCATATTATTAGTACTACTATATTATTATTGTTATTAATAATACTATTATTATATCTCTAGTACCATATTTGTTCCTTATAATTTGGCAACGTTCTTTTTTTATTTTTAAGGATTCTTTCAATTTACATTGTAATGACTGTTTTTTGGTTCTGCTTCACTATGCATTAGATCTAATAAATTTTTCTTTGTTTCTTTGTATTAATCAGATTCCTCATTTCTTATAGCACAGTAATACTCTTATTACATTCATATACCAAAATTCATTTAATCAAGTCCCAATCACTGGTCATCTTTATTTTCAATTCTCTGCTACTTAAAAAGAGCTGCTATAAATATATTAATATACATGGGGACTTTTTTTCTTATCAGTGGCCTCCTTGGAGTATAAATTTAGTAATGGAATCTCTGAGTCAGAGGGACAATATGGACCTTCTAGTCATTTTATTTGAGTAATTCCACATTGCTTTTCAAAATGGTTGTACTGATTGACAGCTCCACAGTATATCAATGTGCTTATTGACCCCTCCAACATTCAAGCTTCCCATCTTTTGTCACCTTTGCCAGTAGGCTGAGTGTGAGGTGAAACCTCAAGATTATTTTGATTTCCATATCTCCTATTAGTGATTTTGAATATTCTTCCTCCAAATATTTAAAATATGGAAATATTTTGCTGGCTCTGTAAATTGATCTCCAAATATTTGATGCATTTTGTGGTTTTCCATGAAAATCAAGTAAAGTAACTAAAAAATCCATTCCTTTGACCCAGAGATTCTATAACTACATTTATACCCCCCAGGAAGCCACTGACCAAAAAAAGGTCCTCATGTATACCAAAATTCTTATAGGAGCAGTTTTTGTTATAGAAAAGAATGAAAACAAAGCAGATGCTCATTAATTGAACAGTGGCCAACAAACTGTGGTCTAAGAATATGATGGAATATTACTATGCCATGAA